>JAPYZR010009580.1:0-11087 GCA_030522945.1 Trichopria nigra
TCGAGAGGAGTGGGAGACACCGGAGACACCAGGTGTCACGTAGCGCCGCTACGCGGATTAGTTTATTTCCCCTATTTCATCCTCAATAAGGGGGACACTAGTTTCCATAGCCAAGCATCGGCAGTGCCAGTCCCGTGGTATTAAATATACAATACGTTATTCACATTTTATAAAGTAAATGTCAAGTTATGATAATTATTTTCCAATCATATTTTTAGTCCTAAACCATGTCAATTGATTCTCACATTAAATTTAATATTTCTAATTATTAAAAAATGTTAATATATTTATTTTACAAAAATACACGGCACAAGCCCTTTACAAATTATATACAATGAAAAGAAAAACAATACAATAAAAAGTGAAAAAAAAATATAAAGATGTAAATATAAACATTTAATAAAAACTTAACTATATTACACAGATTGGAGAATTGACAACCGTACGCGTAAGATAGTTTTTAAGGGCACCAAAAGCCGGATATTTGAATTCTAATGGAATTGTATTCCAAAGTCTGCGAAGGCGCGGGAGGGGTGAGTAAGAACGAAAACTGGATCTACAGTAGGGTTCTTCAAATACAGCTCTAGTATGCCTCAGGTTGTGACGCAGGTTACGAGTTGAAAAGAGAGAGGAAATAGGAGATGAATTCAAAAGGTTATATTTAATTTTATGTGCGAAGTTGAGGTCAGGTAGATATGTAGTGAGGATAAACAGGAAAGTTGGAACTTACAGGACAGAGGATAATAACTGTGGTCAATGAAAGCTATAGTATTCCCAGACTTCCAAGCAAGATACCTTAGGATTTAGTATTGAGAATAATCAAGAAGGTGCCAATCCGTGCCAAAATTAGGAGACCAAATTCTAGAGCCATATGTTAAAACTGAAAGAACAAGAGATTTATAAAGATAAATAATGGAAGAAATGTCAGTGAAATTATAAGTGGAACGTTTGATGCAGCCAACCAGTCGATTAGCACGCATTGAGACCTCCTCGATGTGAGACTTAAATGACAACAAGCTATCAAAACGAATTCCCAAGTCTGATACTGAGGAATGTCTAAGAACACAATTCTGGGAAAACAGGTATTCAAATTCAAAGGAGTGAGATTTGCGTGAAAAACTCAGGATACAGGATTTAGAGAGGTTAATTGGAAAACCATTGTGTATTGACCAACGGCCGAGGGAATCAAGGGCCCTTTGCAATCATGATGCATCCACGGAACCCTTGATTTCTTTGAAAATTTTAATATCATCCGCATATAATAAACAGGAGGAGGATAAGTTGGATGGAAGATCGTTAATAAAAATGGTGAAAAGTACTAAGCCCAGATTCGACCCCTGAGGCACACCACCCAGCAAAAAAAGAATTATTAAGAATTATTGAAAGGTCAAGAAATAGGATTGAGAACAATGGGGAATGATTGAGAAGTATTCACGTTGGAAAAACCTATTTCTTGACCTTCAGTAATTCTTCGTTTGCTGGGCAGAGCAAATCTGAACTGGACTAGAAATGGAGTCGTTAATACCCATTTGTGTCCTGCCGGTCAAATAAGAACCCAGCCATGATAGAAGGTTACCTCTGATTCTGATAGCATCACATTTCTGAATGAGAAGAGAATGATTAACAAGGTCAAATGTTTTGGAAAAGTCGATATAAATGGCATGTACTTGCAATTGATGTTCAAAGGTTTTGGATATAAAATCAGTAAATAAAAAAAGATTAGTTATAGCAGATCTACCACGAATGAAGCCATTCTGTTCCTGAATAATGCGCGATTGAACAAGATTAGTTATAAATTTAGACATTGGTTTGTCAAAAATCTTCGACAAAGAACAGATGAAAGAGAAAAATTAAACAGAAACAGCACAGGATCGATCCATGAGGGAAGGCAATTTTTAAGGAAAATAGGAGGAATATTGTCTGGACCACCATGAATGTTATTGTCCAACTCGTTAAGTGCACTAATGAGATCCGATTTAGTAATGATGTATGAACTAGAGAGGGGGACTGAAAGGGACCTCTAAAATTGTTAAAAGATTCAACACTGTATACGGAGCCAAAATGAGTGGAAAAGAGATTAGCAATATCGAAATCAGACTCAACTACAGTGTTACCATGTCCCAAATAAGTAAGTAGGTTCTTTGCAGGTCTCAAATTATTTACATATACCAAAAAGATCCGAGGTTAGAGCGTAAATTTGATTTAACAGATGCCAGATATTTATTGTATAAGTCCCGCGGAAGGTGTACACAACGAGCACGAAATTGTTTAAAACCTATAAAATCTTCGGGGTCGCGACTGGCTTTCCAAATACTATGAACGCGTTTTTTGAATACTATTAATTGTTTAAGTTCGCCAGTATACCATCGCGGATAAAAGTTCCGTAAATGTGGCCTTCTTTTAATAATTCTTTTAATTGAAGTATCAATATTAATATCTCGGCTGCAAAAAACAGTCTCAATTAATAAGGTCTAGTTCACGATTAATAGAATTACAATCCGCGTTCGCGAAATCCCGAAAACACTGATAGCGACGAGTAGCGTTGACCGGTGCTGCAACATTGATGCTGAAAGTTTGAGCGTAATGATGTTCATTCGTCATGACAAGTTTATAACAAGATAGTTCCAGATTAACAAGCTCATCTGGAGCAAAGCATAAATTTAAACTGTATCCCTTAGAAGGTAGAGCTGGGTAACATTGTTTAGATCCAAGAGGTGAGGCAAGATTCAGCAATCACGTTGCGTTACTATGGTAATCAGGGGTAACATACGCAGTGTGTTTAAAAGCTACAGGATTATTAATCCAGATCGTTGAAGTAATGTTAAAATCACAAAGTAAAATGATTTTATGGTCCGAGTAAGTGTCAGGATCTTCTACACCATTACAAAATGCATTGAAATCTCTTGTGGATGAACGAGGTGCAATATAAGCACAGATTATCAACAGTTTATTGAAATGGTGTGAAACTATGACTACAAGAGCTTCAACAGCAGAGGAATCAGTTAGACTTAATTCAATCTGTGAGGCTTGAATACGATTTCTAACAGCAATTAACACTCCGCCTCTTCTTTTGATGGACGATTCACCCAGCGACCCATCACGCCTAAACGTTGTAGCCAATCAATCCAAGTTCCGATGAATCCATATAGTTCGTAAGCCAGATCTCTGTAAGAACCAGAATATCAGGTTGTGGATGAAGCAGATGAAAGTTCAGTCTGAGGCAATCCAGCTTGTTATCAATAGAACGAGCATTTTGATAATATAAAATTAAGTTCTGTGTGGTATAGTTATTGCTCGTTGTGTTCTTTGAGGTATGATCAATAGAAACCCTTCCTGATATTTGATAGTATGGAGGTCAAATGGGTGGATAGCATTGTGATGGATAACTTATTTTCGTAGCTTCGCCAGATAACCACGCTGCTGTTTAGTCTTGTCAGATGAGGCAGAGATGCCAGATGGAAGCAAGTTTCTCTTAGATGTTACCTGCATAACCTCACGATTCGAATAAAGTTGAATCACTAATGGTCTTATGGATCCAGAAGCACGATAGTTGTCTAGACGATGTGTACGAAGGTTAGAGCAATTGATACCAAGAGGAATTAAGAGCTCATTGGCACGGCTGCAGTCATGGGCATCAACATCATCAGATGTGCTTTCGTTGACATTGTACATGATTAAATTATTGGACCGGCGTTGCCTATCTTCAGTTTTCTTTGTAATTTGATCAACCAAGGAACCACTAGAAACCTCATAAAAATTTTTGGTTTTGTCATCCAATTTAGCAATTTTTATTTCAAGTTGTTGTTGCCTAGCAGAGATGTCATCTAACTTGGCCCTAACCTCAACGTTAGACTGCTGAAGGGTGTTACATCTTGACACACTTGACACACAATCTCTAACTTCTTCACCCAAAGAGGTCATTTGTGACGACAATGTGCCAGTGAGACGTTTAAGTTCAGCCATAACGTCAGTGCGAACTCCATTAATTGATGCTTCAATTCCTTGCATGAAAGATTCTAGTAGTAATGAGGTAGCAAAAGGCGCTAAGGTATCGGCTGGCGAACTTTTTCCTATATGAGCAGAATGAAAAGTGGTGGCAGGTGGTATAATGTCGGCATTTGGAGAAGATATATCGCCAGAGGTCGATGTATAACCAACAAGAGGTGTTCCATTTAACGGCAAGGCAGAAGTCGTCGAATTATAGGGTGTAAGTGCTTGAATCGGTACAACTCTGTCTTGTTCAATCGTTAACAAAATATCTGTCGACAAATTAGTGGACGTGGCACATGAAGCACGGCAAAAAATCAGTGTAGGGGATACCATCAGTACAGCTTCCATGAATCGTCCTGGCACAGCTTGCATGGAAAACTGCATTGCATTCAGTGCAGGAAACTGCATGTTGTAGACGTTTAACGAACCCACCTGATATTGTACATTGTATAAAAGAGCATTTAGCAGATGAAAGCACGAGCGAAGACGTTTCCTCCAAAGGAGCAATAAAAAATCTGTCGTGAGTACCGCTCATTATAAATCAGAATAAAGTTAAATAATTCAATGTTAAGATGCTTCGAAAGCACACGATAAACATATGAACAAAGCTGATGTGCTAAGTCGCCACAATTTCACTGTAAACTTGGATAAATTTCATCCTAAATTTGGATATCGATGTCCTTTTTGATGTTACCATATTTTTGTTTCAATTATTCATTATTTTATTACATTTCGTTTATTTCATACATGCGTGACAATATATATACTAGAATATAATATTCATTTTTAATCATAACTCTTTTCGAAACATAATAATCCTTTTCCCGTATGGCGAATTCTAAATGGTCGCCTATTCAATAAGTATTTTACAGTGGCAAACGATGCTTAACTATGAAATAAATTGTAGTCGATTACACCATACGACTAGCGACCTCCTTATAATAAATATGTGTAATAATTTATGTGCATTTATTAATTTATTTTCAAAATGCGTTATGTATTCCTACAGAATGTTCATCAATATTTCATCAATATTTACAGAAATGAACTGTCCAAAAATGGTGATATCATTTTAAAATCAAGTAAGGCAAATTGTAGAATGTAAAAGGCATATAACAAAGAAGAGAAAATAACAAATTATTTTTGTTGAAGAAAAATAATTCTGCACGTAAAAATAGTCGGTGAAATATTCTACAACTAGTCGACCACTTCCGGACGGGCCAGAAAGTTGTAGAGAAATTGAATTTTTCAATCGCGGGTTTTATGATGTTACTTGGCTGTAAATCGTAAAATGTTTGACGAACAGTCGTTACCTTGGAAAAGAAAAACTCTTAACATTAGTGGAATTTGTTTAACACTGATATTTCAAATTTTATAAACTAGTTAAAGAAACATTCGGTGACTGCACACGAAAATTTCGAAAATAGTTGAAGAATTTTCATAGACTCCAACTTGACTGTTTTGAATACATGATCATTAGAAATTAAAAAAAATTGTTGAAAAGATATGAAAATTTCAAACACAGTTGAAGAAAATTTCGTTGACTGTTCTTCAAAATTGTTGAACACCGTTCAATAAAATGTTCATTTTGGCCATTTATATCCCTGATTAAACATTCCAATTTATACTGATTAAAAACAGAGAAATGGGTTTTTAATCGTAAACGCAAAACTTAAAATCAATGATTTTTTCTCATTGACTAAAGCTTGTCCGATTTGACCAGTTTATGTCGGAAATGAAGCGGTTAACTAAAATAAAGTGTATATGTAATCGTAAAAGAAGTATCTGTTATCGTACAACATATGGTGAGAAACTATTGTTGAAACTATAGTTACGAAAAATTTAAATTAATATACGGAAATTATCTATCAATAACGTAAGAAACTAATAATGAATAGGTTTTTTTTTCGGAAGTCAAGCGTCGGATAATCGCTAATGAGATTCAATCGGAAATCCGCTATGCATGATCAAATGGGATTCTATCGAATTAATTATAATTCATATTTAATAAGACTTAGTCAGCGTAAGGCAGAATAAATTGGAGCGATACGCAATGGGATTTTTTACGAGATTCAATCGAAAATTCTCTTGACTAAGTCGAATTTTTTGGTAAATGTGTTGGTTCTATGATAAATGGAAATTATTATATCGATTTTGTTACTAAGGAAAGAATGAGATTTAATCGGTGGTTGGAATACTTCGATTTAAATGGCATTCTGTCGGATTCCACATGATATGCGTGTTTTATGTAACGTGAACGTATATGCCTTGGTCGATAATAAATGGGAATCCGTCAGATTTGTTACGAAACCAGTTTAATGAGATTTAATCGGAAATCGCGCCATGATAAATGATAATCTATATTTAGATCTTATCACTTCTGTTTCAGTTAACGTACACTTAAACGTTATTTAAACTGTGATTTGGCATGCCTATGCAGCTCGCGTACAATCCATTTTCACCAGGATCAATGACATTTAATCATAGATTCTACCCTTACGGAAATGTACACCAAAAAATATTGTTCGGGGTCCGAAATGACACCCAAGTCGGTGCAAACACTAAAAAAATGGGTTTAAACACTAAAAAAATTGGGGTTTACAACCAATAGGGTGTCATTTCGGACACCGAACATATTTTTTTCTGTGAGGGTATACAAATACTATCAAATTCCGTTTTCAATGTACATTTACTTTAATTCGCTCGGATATTTCCTTGTTGCATAATGAATGTGATTCTATCTGATTTCTTATAATACGAATTTAATGGGATTTAATCGAAAAGGTGCTCTTGCCACGTTAAGTAGAAATCTATTAAATTTTCTGATTAAAGAATGAGAATTAATCGATGATTTACATGTTTTCAATTTGAATCGGATTTTATACGATTTTATACAATGCGAATTTGATGTTATTTAATCAGTGATTTATTCACGCGATGATAAATGGGACCAATTATATTTTGTCGCTTCGGAATGAATGAGATTCTATCGGATTCCGCTTGCAAAGTGTGCTTACTATAATTTCTTATGATATGAATTTTATGGGATTTAATAGGAAATGTACTCGCGCTATAGGCCTTAAATCCCTTTTACATATAAATATGAAGATTTGTAATAAAAGTACGTTCCCAGAAATAAACTTCATACAGAAATTCCTGGTAAGAATTGGAAAGTACATTCCAGAGCGCGTGACACGCCTAGAAATTGAATGCCATTCAAATATGAGAAGAATATTTCCAGTAACATTCCGTTGAATGGCTGCCGTTATATAACAAAATCAATCCTATATATTGAAAGAGGAAATATCCGAATAAATCCCATTCAACGTGCATCGGTCGATACGCAATACGTTTCGTAAATCAGTAGGAGGAAATTTCTGATTAAATCCCATTAAAAGGGGTATCGGTTGAAATCGCATTTCCAGACAAATCCTGTTGATTTCTTGATGATTTACAATCATTTCTGTCCTGTATAATTCAAATGGCTATATGCGGTTATACCCCCATTGAACTTGCGTCAGTCGATATGTAATAAAATCTCACTGAAATGAGTAAAGAAAAATTTCGAAATATCGGATTAAATCCCATTTAACGGGTATCGGTCGACATCCTATAGAATTCTATTTAAATCCCATTGAATCGTATCACTCTATATGAAATAGAATTTCACTGATATCAGTAAAATAAATTTTTCGATTTAGTCCTATTTAATGGTTATGGGTAGATATTCTATAGAATCCTATTCAAATCCGAGGACACGCGTTTTCAGTGAATTACCACTATAACAGCTGATGTTATGTCACCTACTTGGTCTACATATTTAAAGTGGAAATACCGGATTAAATCCCATTGAACATTTATCGGCCGATACGTAATAAAATCCCACTGAATCAGCAGAAGAAAATTCCTGATTCAATCCCATTAAACGGGTATATGGTGGACATCCCACGCAATTATAAGAATCGCATCTTCATTCGAGGAAACGCATTTCCTGTAAAATTCCATTGAACGTCCGACCTCATATAATTGATTTAGTCCTGTATATTTCGGAAGGAATTAATCCGATTATATCCTACTGAACTTTTATGGGTAGTAGAACCTCATTTATTTTAGAAGTATGTAGATTCCGATTGAACTTGTCGCACACAACACAATCCTTCTCGTGATGTTCCGAGAAGCTCCTCAGGACATCACGCGACGGATTATTTTGTTTGGGGTGTTTCTGAAACCTGACAGAATTCGTTCCAAATCGAAAAGTGTGATTTGTCCATTAAATCTCGTTAAACTATCTGAAGGTTAAACAATCCAATATAATCCTATTTATCTTAGAGCAAAATAATTACTGGTTAAATCTTATTGAACGCGTATCGTCGGAAATGCCGAAAAATTCTGTTCATAATAAAATATACGAATTTCCGGGTAAATCCCAGAACACTTATATTCTATCAAATTTGTCTGAAATTCATTATCTTGTAACAGGGTAATTTCTGTTCAAATCCCAATAAACCAACAGAATCCCATGGAAATTGATACTTGCGAATCACCGATTAAAACATATAAAATTTGCATATTCTGCAAAATACAAATTCTGATAAAATCCAATTAAATTCGGAATTATGAAATTTTCTAATAAATATTGCTATATTCCTAATGTATAAAATACGACATAAACCCATTCATCATAAAGACGAATCATTTCCTATACAATTTCATTTTATTATGCGCGTATCGCATAAAAACTAATGTGCATATGTCCGATTAAATCTTGTTTAACCGAAACTGATAAATTCCGGAAATCGAAGGAAATCCAACAGCAACCCATTGAGGTCAGAGTGGACGTTTTTCTCTGCAAATCCCATTGAATACTAACGATAAAACCGTTTGAATCCCATTTAATATAAATAATTATGATATCCGATTCAATGATATATACTTTCAATGGCGTATGACACATAACTTCTTATTAAAGTGTAATTTCCATTAAAATCCAATTAAATATCATTAATTTTTAATTGGTTCAATAATTTATAAATGAATAATTCCCATTGGTTATCAATGGGAATGTTTAAGCAGGAATATCATTGGCATAAATCATTTTTTATCTTTTCGTCTTGTGCGTTAAACCAGGATGAAAGAATGGGATTTTTAGGTATGTTTTGTGTTAGCTATAGTGTAACGGGATACCTTCATAAGTCCCTATAGTTTATACTATCCTCGAATTTTCGACAAATGCAAATATAAGTACGCCGGAATACATTTTTCTCGGCATAAAGTTTGCTTAGCAAAATACTCTATTCATTTATTATGTATCGACGTCCGGAGGGTCAAGTTTTCTCTGATTTTTCTACTAAGAGATACATTTCAATCAAAACATCTTACAGTTTGCGTTAATGATTACTCGCTCTTTTCCGCACCTACAGTAATTTAAAAGTATTTCAAAATCCCCAGCATCTTTCGCTGTAAGTTATTGCCGTATAACGATCCACCATCAATTCAATAACCTCAAATATACTCCGAAAGTACTCACTTTTCCTGATTTTAAAAAATGCACGAAAAACTTTAAAATAAATTTGGTCGTGAAATTCGATAAAAAATTTTTAATGATAACGTAATTTGGCAAAATTATAGTTCCGCGATTTTCCGCTACGTGAGATTGGCGCGGCATTTAATCGCATATCAAATTTATTTTAAAGTTATTTTACGTTGTCGAGGAATATCCCCGAACTTGCCAAAATTAAAAAGATGCCCCATCAGCGAAGAATCCCCTAGTAGAATTTTGAGCGTGACACATCGGGGCCTGACCGGGATCCCGCTTAAAGTAAGAGCTCTGGCTGGGACCCAAAGTGCCACGCTCAAAATTCTACTCGGGTCCGCGTGAAAAAATTTCGGTTTGACAGGACACGAATGTATCCTCTAGTTGTGTGTGTGATACCCGCAACCGTGTGCACACATGCATGCGTCCTCTCATATATGTGAAACAGGTGATCACACGTGGAGTGCATGCAGAGACGGACAAAACAAAAAAGCATAAAATTTTCGGTGATTCATATGTTATTTTGACAAAATTGTCGGTAAGGAAGGAATCTCGGAAAACCCGAATGTGTTTTCTCGGATCGCTTTAGCAGCCCCTTAAGCTCCATAACTTACATACCTTTTATAGTAATTATCATTTACATAATTCTCACCCTTGTGATCTCATGAACAATATTGTACTTCTTTAGGAATGCATCAATGAAGCTCTAAATATATACACACTAATTGTCACCAAGCGCATAACGCACCGCTCTATACCATGTATAACTCCCTACCTCCGCCACTGAATTAAGAAACGCGACAAATTATTTACGCGTGCTAAGAGGACAGGAAATCAAATATTTTTGCAGCAATATAGAGTTGTAAGACGTGAAATCACGACCGCAATAAAATCAACGTCAGTTGTCGCGTGGTTTTCGTTGAGAATACACGTATATTTATATTTCTCTACTCACGAGACTTAGTAAAGCCAGCGCGTATGAATGTGGTAGTGTTATTGAAAACAACAAAAAATACCGTTACCTCTTTTCTTCGTTGAACTCGAAGTAAGTTAATAATTCTCGAAATAAATAAACTACGAAATACAATAATCAGTTTCGAGCCACCACATCAAAAAAGTGAAATTCCACAATGCCAGATATGTCAATGCTTTGGGCACATCAAAAACGATTGCTATAAAAAACTAGTATGCGTAAAGTGCGATGAAAATCACCTAACTGTTGACAATGAAATAAAAACAAAAACTGACAAAGTTATATGTATGAAGTGTAATGAAAATCACCCGGCCTGCTATAAGGGTTGTATCATCAGCAAACAGCTACAACAATACCTCTTCCCAGCATTACGAGAAAAAAGAATAAATCAGTTGTAGCATTTAAACAAAACGCAAAATTTCAGTAATCCGAATGTATCCTATCTACAGGTAACGAGTAACAATAACAATAAACAAGATACTGTAGAAGCAGATCCACGGGACTGGCACTGCCGATGCTTGGCTATGGAAACCAGTGTCCCCCTTATTGAGGATGAAATAGGGGAAATAAACTAATCCGCGTAGCATTCGG
>JAPYZR010009583.1:0-14659 GCA_030522945.1 Trichopria nigra
CGCCGGGAACAACGGCTTTTGTGGCCTACTTTTGTTTTTCGGACCTCTGTACCGTGACAGTTTATAAAGCATATAACCTAATACATATATATACGCGTTTTATAATTTCTGAATAAAAATGGAAAACTCCTCGTCCGAAGGTTCCTCTGACGAGGAAGAAATATTACAATAATTCGATAAAGAGGCGAATAAAATCGTGGAAAGTGAGAACATTGCCAACAAAATCAGCAGATCAGTACGTATTAGTTTATAATTTTTAATTTCTATTCATGTCATTCTAATAAAGAAAATATGTCCTAAAATCTATTGACATATATAATTAAAAAAAAATTAATACACATATAGCACTAATATTGTCTTAATCTAAATTTATGCACTATAATATTGTCTTAATCTAAATTTATATTATACTTGTTTATATAATGCGTGTGATTTCGTATCCTGAGTTATTATTAAATAATAAAGTTTTATTTGTATAAGTAAATTTTAAATCATTTATGACTTTTTACTATTTATTGGCTTTCATGCCAGCCCCGACCCCGACCAGCAAAAGTCGGGCTGGCAACTGTCACTCTGTCAATAGGTTATGTACTAATTATTTATGTACTTTCGGCGGGGATAAAGAAAAATAGTATTCGACACACGGCCAGGAACTCCGACTTTCTGGCCACGTATCGTAATATACTATTACAGCAGGTACAGGTGATTGTTTTAAATATTTGTAAATACATGCACTAATCATATACGACACTGCGTATAGTTCATAATTTTACCAGTGGGTCAAGACACAAAGGCAAAATACATACAATTATTCGAAACGTCGTGCTGAAAATCGCATATCGGTCGATCGCTTCGTCCGTGAATTTCTTTCTTTTTATCGCTTATCTTTTATATCTGCCTTCGTGCCAGAGACTACAATCCCCCGTCCCTTCCAGCAGCCCTCCTATTGTTCTCTTTACGAGTAGACGCATTGTAATTCTAACCGAACAGTTTCGCTAGTGGCAAGACTCTACGTGCCAGGCATGTCAAATTCGACACATAAAACTGCAGGGAGACAGTTACACCCTGACTAACGTATCGCCGGCACGTGTCGCCGTCGTCGTTGCCGCAACTGGAATTATTACGGTGCACGGGACAGCCGAAAATAATCGCTGGACTCTAGTAATTAATGAAATACCCATTATTTTCAGAAATGACTGGTTACGAAAATGATTTCAAGAACAAATCAGTGCCCATCTATATATACATACAGATTGGACGGTTACGTATGTATCGCGCGTGCAGTCGGAGATCTATCATCTACAAGCGGCAACATAAATCTCATTAATAAACTACTAATAACACTGAGCTACGAGTTCTTTATGCATGCTAAATGTAATGAATGTAATGCTAAAAAATCTAATTAATTTAGCTACACATATACCGAGTAACTACGCAACACAAAATACAAGGCGCTATATAACACGGATAAATACTCGAGTTTGTCGACTTACAATTATAATATAGTAGAATTCCTGCAACGAAAACGAAGATCACCACTAAAAGTACTAGTAGAAGTAGCAAAATGGTAGGTCTGCACCACGGACTTCTCTGAATTTGTGTTTGTACAGTTTCCTTTATTCTTTTTTGCTCAACTACCGTAGACTCTCCACTAACATTAACGACGACTCCTTTATATGTATACTGGGGGGTTTTCTTATTTGTTATAAAGCCATGGTCGTCCTCTGGATCGGAGTACACTCCGTAGGCCTCAAAATTATTTTTTCTATATCCATTCATTTTTTCCCCACTTGTCTCTTCAGTGTCGTGATTTGTACGCATATATTCTTGTGCATTGGATGCACCTGAGCCACCTTCTCCTATTTTCAACGTTTGTTCATAGCTTGACTTTGCTCCATCGATATATCGTGAAGAGGAGTTATCGTACTTGGATCTCTCGTAACTTTTGGAAGTCGTTAATTCATATTTTACACCCTCTAAAACTTTTGCTCCTGACGTCTCGTATGTGCCAGTCATTCCTGAAAAACCACTGTGATCGTACCTGGAATCGTAAGACTTTCCCGACGCTTCGTACCTCGGAAGAGTGCCGTACATTTTCCCGGATGCATGATATTTAGGTTCATAAGTCCGGCATTCCAATTCCTGCTGATTTGCACAAAGGCCGATGTCATATGTCGGATCGTGGGTTTTTACGCCGGAATCGTAGCCTTTGGATGCATTTACTTCGTACCCTTTGCACGGAAGTCTATGGTCTTTCTTTGCTTCTAGCTTGAGTGTTTCATCCGCATACCTTCCCGAATACTCATAATCCTTCAGGTCTCGAGAGTAACGTCTATTGGCATCTTGAAGCGGATCCTGATGCGTGTACGATCGTAATTTCGCAGGATCGGTTATGTCGTACGGTGCGTCTAGGTCGGATTCCTGATATGTACGTTCTAATCTTCGATCATACCTTAGGCCTTCCTCTGGATAAATCCGATTGTCGTATCTTTCCGCGTAGTCCCTGTCGAAAGTAGCCGTTTTCCGATCATAGGTGCGACAGGCGTAATTCCTATCCAAGTATCCGCTTTCGGCACCGTATGAACCAATTGTTGCGGATGCCTCCGGATAAGTGCTCTTTGATGTGGTGTCATATTCGAGATATCGCGAAGACCTTCGCTCGTTGCCATAGTCCATTGAACCTTCGACTACGTTTGGTAATTTACTGTTCAAATTCTCGCCCGTTCCGATCGATTCCTGACCTTCGGCATGCTCCACGAGGTTCGGCAGTCGAGACGTCAAGGAGCTATCTGGTGTATTTTCTGTCAGGTCCAACCTCAGGCTGTTGTTGTTGGTTCTGCGCATCTTTCCAAATTATCATGGTCGTTGTCTGTTGCTGCCCTGATTATTTCAGCCAGATATTTAATTCAGTAACAATGTCTCTATTTACAACGGTGGATATCCTTACGAGGTCACATATTTAAAGGGGCGTGTCCCGAAAAGTTGCATTAATTTTTGAGCAGATGAAAGCTAGAGATTGTTAGTGGGTGGTAGGCCAGCTGACAGCAGTACTGCAACCGAAAAGAGGATAATTTGTTAATAGTTAGTTGGCCACGTTAGCTGGAGTGAGGATAGGTATATATACTTGTAGGTACAAATAAGATTAGCATTAGTAGTACGGTAAACATAAGCATGAATTGAGATTATAATATAGGATATTGCGAACCATGTATTTTACACAAAGCGCTTAAATTTATCAGTTATAATATACAATCGATATAATTACGGACCTTGCTATTCGCTGATTTTACTCAAATGCATTATTGTTACCCGATAGTAGCCTAAACGTTGTATAAAATAGATACACTACGATTTCTATTTTATTCAGATCTAATAGCGATAAATTTGCAAATGGCTATCCTAATAAGTAATGTTTAAATTGAATATGAGTAATGCAGGACGTTTGCTTAAATTTATCAAAAGGCGAAATCTAAAGCGACCGCACGAATGCGTGGTGTCGGTAGAGAACATGAAAATTTCATGTACTCCATTTGCGCACTACGGTCGAGAGTACGTCGATCGCTCGGGCATGATTTACTGCTTCCGATATAATAACGCGGATGATAATAATAACTGAGCCGATACCGGATCGTGCGTGAGAGTATTACGTGACGGGCACGCATTATCAGCCGCTCCACGTTGTCGGATAGCCACCTAGTTGTGACGAAAATATCAAGCTCGTCCTATAATATACCTGAGGAATTATTTGGCCGAATACGTACACATAGCATCAGCATCATCGTAAAATAAACACCTCATATATTCGTGCGAAATATTTATGATTACACCAATACATTTTTAGGGGTAATGTATGTATATGCATATGTGGGTATGCCTATAGTGGTACGTATCGTGCAATCGTATAATGTATTTATAAAATCACAGCAAAAAACATATGCAAACGATATATTCTTCCACCTAATTCGAATAGGCCAATTTATATGCCTATGTAAAAAGCTAACAGTAGTAGGCGTAAATATAAATACATAATGTATAGAATCTCGGAAAAAAAAAATCCTTAAATATTTATTTTGAATTTGAATAAAACACTTCAGATCGTCAGCCTTGCACGAATATACCACATTTGCGATCATAAAATGTTCTTGTAACGATAACCCGACTAGGAGCGGCAATAAGTAAAGTGCAGGGAACTCAAAGGAGATTGCTGTTCCACATGCAAATATGATTAGTTCCGGAGCATAACTTCATTTGCGTATATTAAAAGCGCGGATAGCTCACTTTATGCAAACGACGGGCGCTGAGGATGTCGACGACGGGGGCGGTCACAAGGTGACGAAGGGAAAAATGCTTGCGGAAAATTACAGGGGTGGCGACATACCGCACGGGGGAGATGTAGAACAGGAGGAAGAGTTGCAGAAAAGTGCTCGATGATTTCCCAAGTTACGCGCATTACACGCTTCTTGCGCGTCATTGGATAATAGTTATTTTTTTTATCAGTGGTGCCGTCTCAAGATCTTACCTTAGCAACAAAAAGATAATTATTGATAGCACAAACATAATAATAATAATTATCTTATATAAATATAAATAAATAATAGTATATGTAATTTAAGTCACTTGAAGATTATAAAGTATATTATATTATATATATTTATTATTGTTATTGTTATTGTCATAATAATAAATAAACTGGGGCGGAGGTAGGGGGGGGGGGGAAGACGACGTCAGTAATCACGGAGAATAATTGTTAATATACATTGATCTTTGAAACGTGAAAAGATAATGACAAGAGTAAGGCAACGCTATTGATAGATAATATACAGTATAAATAAGTGAAACTACAAGTTTGTCCTAACGTAGGACAAAAATAAATAATTTTAATTTTAATTTACATGATTTCTTGTCCATTTTTTTAATAATTATTAGTGAATAATTCTTGGTAATTGGACTACTAAATAAAACAACTAAATTATTAACGTTTCGAACGTTCATTACAGTCCTCCTCAACAAAATCCTAACAGTAAATACATTATTAAACAAAATTTATAAACGAAAAAATCTCTCTCTCCTCTCTCTCTCTCTCTCTCTCTCTCTCTCTCTTTCTTTTTTATTATATATATATATATATATATATCGATTTATTTTCTCTTTCTTCTTCAATATTTACACAGAGATTTTTTCATTTATACATTTTTTTTTTTTTTTAATAATATGTATTTACTTTTAGAATTTTTTGAGGAGGACTGTAATAAACGGTCGAAACGTTAATGATTTAGTTGTTTTTGTTTAATATTATTCCACTTACCAAGAATTATTCACTAATAATTATTAAAAAAATAATAACTTTTCTTAATAGTAACCCGCTCCGTTTTTAGGAACCCGTTTGCACACCGTTCGCAGGCATCCAAGACAGCTGATTCCCGAAGTGTGCGCAAAATCTGTGAGCAAAACATCTATCAATCGGCAAACTAGGGTTATACAAGTTTTTATAAAGAAAAATATTATTCGACACACGAGGTAAAACGGGATTTGCTTCCCGCTCGTATCAAGGAGCTGCACGAATCCGAGATTCCGTGTCGACTCGCTACGATTTTCAGTATTTTCCCAATATTGAGCCTACATCGGGTACTTGTGCCGACCCAGGACGGAATTTCAAGTTGGGTCGATACAGAGCCAGGACTGGCGTCCGATAAATGGTGACTTGTGTGTCATAATGGCAACGGATATTGGGCCGATATTGGCCCAATTATACAATCGCAGAAAACACGAGCTCCAGCCGGCCGGCCGGCCGGCCATCTTGCAATAATCGCGGAAAGGCTGGAGCATGCTGATAATAGAGAAGTGAGGCAGCGCCGAGTCCCGATAACGGTCGCGCATGTCGCTGCCGTGAACGCACGCAAACGTACAGTTGACAGTTACAACTGTCTCGACTACTGTCTCTGCGTGTAAAACGGGACCCGACGAATTCTTAAGGTGAGAGGCGGGAGAGCTCTCAGGATATGGCATAAAAGCGCTCGCCAGGTTCGCGGAGCTCAAGCAGGCCGTGAGCAAAAGGTCGCCTCCCGGCCAGGTCGACCTGACCGGGCTCCCAAACTTCATCCCGGAGAGGGATCTTCACTTTCCCACGGGAATCCACCGGGACAGCCCAGAAGATCGTCGTAGAAGAGCGAAGTCTACATCTGCGCTCCCCCAGAAGTCTCTCCGAAGAAAGCTCCTACGTAAGCCCTTTTTTTGTTTTTGTTATTCTTCTTTTTTTTGCGTTACTCGACAACAAAGGCGTATGATCGTATATTATGTAAATTTTTTTGTGAATTTATACTGACTTTCATTCCTATGATCGGATTGAAAATTTCACGTAACTTATCCCGTAATTGGCGAATGGTAATGCGTGATCGTTACGCGTAAATTAACCGTTTTTTCATTGACAATGCTGTAATGAAGACCGGCGGGTTAGGCAATAATTATGTGTATTGACTGTTTCGTTAGAATGTTAAGCGTTAAGGTGAATGTAAGTCTGATTTTGTATGAATGAAGGTCCTGATTTTGTCCTATACTAATGGTTTTGTAATAAAAATAATAAAAGAACAATGAATATGAAAGTGTGATCGACGAGTTTTACTTTTGAAATGACGTATAAGTATAATGAAATAAATATAATGTATTGAAACTGACTATTTCAACGAAGTTGACACTTACAAAATTTACTACTGAATATATGCTTTAATTTACTACTGAAAACTGCTAGTCGAATGCGCTCTACTAGTTTTTAGTAGTAAATTAAGGTATTCATCAGTAAATTTCTACTAGGATATTTATACGCCATAAACATAGAATTATATACTATATAGGGCGCTTCTGTATTTTTTGCAAATTCTCTTATTATTTGAAACAATTGCAAGATCATTACAATTTTTTGAAGGAGCGAGTCAAAGCAAATATGGCAGCACGATTGGATCTAAAATATCGCTCGTTACTATAAGGTAAGCTTATAACAATTTAGTAATCTCCGCCGCCATGGCCGATTTTCGAATACCGTACCACAAATTCTCCGCAAGATCGGGAAACAATTTTCGGTTCGACGATTATTAACGTATCGTTTTCTATCAAACACGACGTTCGAGGAAAATTAGTAGCAGCCTCGTTATTGCACCAGATGCTATGCCAGTGCGGCCCGACTGTCCGAAAACTATTTACACTAATGAAGGGCTGTTATAACTTTACTGATATTCCGGATACCCTCGTGATTCTCCCCTGTTAGAAGTCAAATTTGCTTCCTTTCAGCGTGCGCCCGATTATTCACATTTCTCTCTCACTCTTGTATCGCTTCCGTTCGTTCGGCTGCGTCAGGCTGCGCGTGTGGACAAGAAGATATTCCGAAATTGCGCGAGCATATTCCTACTCTCTAAAGTTGAATCAGCGAAAATCCGCTGATTCGCAGCCCAAACCCTACGAGATGGTAGGGTTTGGACTGATTATCAGTGTATATTCGCTGATTGGATATAATTGCGCCTTGGTATGCCGCGGACGCTAGTTTCCGTACCTCAGGAGTTCCTGTGGGAGGCAGCGTGTATATATATATATATATATATATATATGTATATATATGTAACTTGCAGAGGGAAGAGGCCAGAATATTCCCGGACTCGGCATCTCGGTTTAATATCACAGAGAAGACAGAATCGACAAGTCTATATTATTTTACCGACCATTCGACTTTCTGGTCGCCGCCGGAGTTTCTCAAAGTTAAAAAGTTAGTTACGACTGTATAGCCCTGTCCTTTTATTAAACGTACGTTACAGACACTAATGGTCGTATTGCAACGTTGTCACTTTATCAACTGTTTGTTATATTTTCGTTACACCTCTGTCTTATAAACGTAATTGAGAAATCGGCGCGGAAGGATATACATCCATTCGTCAAGACGTACAGTTGCCGAAATGATGCCATTTCAAAATCACGACATAATAATACTACGGGTTGTTGCCGTACAAATAAAACACGCTACACACAGCACTCGTCTAGACTGATAAGGTGTATATAAACCGTGTGGTGTGCATTTTAATCTATACGAATGTAAGTATTTAGCCTATAATATAGAGTCGGTAACTATGTATAACATAATATGTATATATAGTTTTATAACAATATTCTGCGTGAGTCACGAGAAGAACGGTTTTTGCGAAATCTATATATATATATGTAGCATTCGATAAATCAAATAGCGAGAAATCCAAAACTTGACAATAATGAGAACGTCTAGTTGTCGGGATTGGATGAAGGGGAGTAACTTGCGTAAGTGCACATTTCAAACGAAATACCCGAAAGCGAATTTCAGCTACTATACTAATGCGCATATTGCGATAATGCTCTTCGCGCGCGATTCGACCGTTCGGCCGCTTGGGCACGATAATAATAAACCCGTTATCGCCATTTACGTTACCGTAAGCTCGGTAATGCGCGAGTTTCGACGAGCGTCGATGTCATAACCGTGCACTTGCACAATATGGTTTCGCAATAGTTGTACCCCGCCACCGGCGTATTTCCGGTTCATTTCCACTCGCGAGCGTTTTCCCGCGGCGCGCGTTTATATCAGCACTTTTCCGCGTTTATTTGACAATTTGGCTCTTTTCTCTAGTTATCTCGCTGTTCTTTGTTTTCTGCCTCCCCTTCCTCGGACCCCTCGTCCATCACCCTCGGAACCGTTCGGTTTGCGCCTCCAGTAGCCGCTTTTCCTGCCTTTTTACTTGCGTTGTCGACTCTACGTAGCTCTCGGATGGCCGCGTAAAAACTGCTGCATTATTTATGTTTTTTCCCGTATACCGCAGTCGCGAAGCGAGATGCAAATATATCTTGTTTTTTATTGCGTCTTTGAATGTTTAATTCGAGGGTGACCGCCCTCGTATTCGTTCGTTCCTTCGTTCGTTCGTTCATTTGGTCCTGCTGCTTAACGTACGAGATGAGCGAAACGAAAGTTTAAAAATATTTGCTAAAGAATGTAGGATATTATAATCATTGTTGGGATATCTTTTCACCCCAGGCGCAAATTTTTAACATCCGTTACTGTTGTGGAGTCTAAATATAGTTGGGTTTGCGCGTGCAGAAAATGAATCAACAAGTTTTACGTACATTTTATATCTGGACAGAAACTATTAATATACCAATGGAAATGTTCGAATTAAATATATATATAAATAAATAAAATTTATGAAAAGCCTGAAAAAAAAATAACGAGACGAGTAAAAGGAAAACGCCTGTCTGCACACTTCATGTGAGCATTCTTTGTTCGACAGTATGTTATAAAATGACATTGGTTTTTTCGTGAGACTTGTTTTATCCGACGTTTCAATTCTACTATTGCATATTATTACTTTATCATATCGAGAGGCTCTCACTAAAACCGAGATGTGAAAATCACGTCTTTTCTGCACATTGATCAGTCTTGCGCGGATAATGGAAGTCAAGATAAAAAAAAAATAATAAAAAAAAAAATAAAATAAAATAAAAAATAAAGGAAACTGCAGTGAGTACCGTTGGAAAATGACTGAAAAACTTATCACGACGTGATAAAAGTACTTCGACGTGGAACCGAGCGTTCAATGAACTCGAGTATATTGTGAGATGTATATATATGCTCCCAAGAATTCAGGCGCTCACATGAACGCGACAGGAGTCATTGATATGCGCATGCATTCAGCCTCTTTCGATTCATCCGGATTAGAAAATGCAAGCTCCCTTCATGACAAGCGAGTATACGGCAGAAAGGTATTAAGAATAGCTTTCGCTATACGAGAAACCATGGATTTAATCAGGAATTAATATTATCCCAGCCCAGATTAACGAAATGAAAATTAGTAGATAAATGACAAAGGATTAATCGATTAATTTGTTATTTCTTTTATACGTTTCATTTCAATGATAATGTGCATTATGACGAGTAGAAATATAAAATGGTGACCTTTGGATAACATTCCTATAGTTTTATAATTGAGATGTATATGTATAGGCACTTAGGCAGAGAAGTATTTCGAGATGCCGGTCAATTTGGGGGATATCATCGCTCATACTATTTCCGTAATTAATGCTCAGGGTAATCAATTTAATGAAATCAATATGCAAAATACGTCCAGCATCAATTCAATGCATGATCCTGCAACTGCAACAAATTCTCTTCCCGAAAAGCAAAAATTCGTTTATTTCATTCTCAAAATTTAATATATCTTCAATTTAAAAAATTCCAGAACTCGAGAGGCGAATTTTGCAATGAGATCGCTTGCCTCGAGCTATATGTATATACTACATATATTTTCGAAACACCGCGTGCGCAACCAGAAAAATTTTTCAAGGTTTGCACTTTCCGCACTGCTCGCATGCCAGAAACGTCTAATATTCGTGCGGTGGCGTATGTATATAGTAAGCCGAACTTGGTGCGCACTTGGATGTTACATTCGCATCAAGACGGGGTTGCCGTTTTGCAGGTTATTTGCCAAGTTCCACGGCGCTATCTGTTAGAATAATAACACGTTGCGCATGTACTTGGCATTACATCGCGTTCCGTGGGTCGAGAAACGGTTTCGCCTCCCGCAGTTCCGCGCGTTTCTACTTTTCCGGCGTGGAATTTATTTTGCGGAGGATTCGAATAACTGCCACGTACACGTATTCGCGTACGTCGAGCGGGAATGCCTCGGTGTCGCGGCTCTTCTCTAAACCTACTACGCGTGGACGCATGCATTTGTGCGTCTATTTGCGTGTGCATGTGTCTAAACGTATATAATACGAACGCGGATGACGATGCGGGATCGGCGGCTGAATACGTGTACAACACTCTACGACCTGCCCATCGTGCTAGTTTCGAAAGTTACGTATTAGGTACTCTCGTCGTAATAGATGCAATCAAACGTGGCGATTACGGGCGAGCCACGGTACGAGCGTATATACATGAGAAGGGCTTTCGGTCTCCGTCGGTCCGGACGTACCTTGGCGCATATCGTTGATTGCGCATATATATACGTATATAGAGACGTAATACATATACAGCTACTCGCGTGCACGAATTAATATGAGTGGCTGTCTAAATGTATTCGCGCACACAGAAACGTACGTGCTTTCGGATATATCGTCGGCATGCAGATGTACCTGCACCTATACCCTACACCCCCTACACCTACACCTACACGAGTCTGACGCCCCAAAACTACACGTGTAAGGACACTGATGTTTGGCGAGTTTACCAAGCTCATGGTGCTTTCGACGAATGACGCGACGCGTACAATTTTTAGTTTTGATTAGAAACTTTACTTCCCGCGCATTTTGCTTACAAAATGTTTTGTTTCGTTTAAAAAAAAAAGCTGGTTTGAATTGTAGACAATAAGATATAATTGTATAACTTCACATATCACAAACCCTATCTGACCACTTTCGTCTTTGCCAAATTGCCACAATGATTACATTTCATGTGTTTCTCGTGAGATGTGATTGTAAGTCTAATTCAATTTAATAATAAATTGTCAGACGTGACCCCCCCCCCCCCCAAGCCATTCTGCCGTTTAATTTCTTATATATGTTTTCTGTACAAATATAAAACACCCGGTAAAAGTAAATTTCAAGATTTATTGGCTGACTCGTCGGTAAACGAAAAGAAATTAAAGTTCCAAAAATGGAAGTGAACGTATTTAAAACTCGCAGTGAAATGCCGTGATTGGATTAAATTAGCCAATCATGATGTTTCTCTACCGGTTTTAATTCCGTTAAATTCCATTTTTAGAACTTTAATTCCTTTTCGTTTACTGAACAGATGTTAACAAAGAAAATGCTTGGCTCAATCTTGACCTAAGCATTAACTTTACAAAATTTGAGTTTTAGATTTTCTTGGCATACTACTTATTTTTATGCAATCATAAGAGAAACGAAAAAAAGAAAATATTCAACTTCTTTCTCTATGGTAAAATGATATTGTAGTTAAATTACATTTTTGAGATACTACAAAAAAAAAAAATTTAATTTAATAAAAACTGATGGACACAAAATGTTAAGCACGCACATTTTAGCATTTTAATGACCTTACGTACAGTCCTTATATCAATTAACCTGTGTATGATTATTAACTTCAGTAATACTTTCATTGAGATGAATGTACTGCAGTGTGCATTAAAAGTACATGCAATTTAATGACATTTTTGCAACGCGTACACACTTGATTCCAACTTTTAGGCGGGTGCATGAAATGTTGTATGTGTGTACATGAATTTAGTTTTAGTCTGCACGTTAATAAATAACAGCGTATGTTTTACATCGTATACAGATATAATACACCGATTAGTTGGCAATTTCAAATCTTTGACATGGACGGGGGGTAGTTAATATTTTAATGCATTATTATATCAATTGTAATAATAGGCCGAGTCATAAACTTGTCTCGAGGTTTCGAATGCCTCTAAGACGTTTGTTTATAGGCAGTCATCATGAGGGTCGATTTTGAAAATGTGCAAGTTTACAAATGGCAGAGTCACTTGAAAAAAAAATCTATTCTCCTGGTAGAAAATTTAATGTGGCCTCGCCATGGCCACGGCAAATTTGAAAAATATGCTTGAGAAACTAGAATTTCAGCAAGGGATGAAAATGTATATAATATATAAAGAGGAGGGGGGAGAGTTTACACTATATACATATATATATATATATACACTTATTTATTTAATATACAATATATAATATGAAACCACATACTCGTATTTGATGGATTGAGAAAGCATTTAAGAAATCAGGTATATAAATACATCGATATTACTTTGTGATTTTATTTGATTATAGAAAATGTTTATATTGTACGAGTTGTGTTATAGAGAATTCCTAGAAATCAGTTTTATGAATTTGTTACTCTATGAACTTGAAAATGCTGATTTTTAATAAAATATTCCAAATAAAAACATGACCAACGTGTCTCTATAAGTGACATTCAAACACCTCCTTCAAATAGTTTTATTTTTTATATGAATAACGTGGTTTTAATATCACGGAATTGTCAGGAAACAAAACTTATCGTACCTGAGATCTTGAGACGCTTGAGAAGAAAGGGAGAAAATAAACAAATGTTTAACTGCATTTATTTATCTATTTATTTATTTATTTATTTACCAACAATTATACATTCATTACCTGCGTTTTACTTGATCGCTTCGACTTGAATAACGACGCTAAGGAAGTAGCGTACATTGATAACCATTTTAAAATTACGGTCGACAGAATTGTGTATTATATAATTGTTTATAAAGTTTCTTTAAACTCCATTAAAATGCCGCTACTTGTGCCTTTGGCGTAGGAGTATGAAAATGTAGTTTGTTATTGGCTAAATTGCTTGAGCGTGCATTGTATAATGAAATTTCTGGATAACTTATATTACCAAAAATGTTACATTCGTAGCTTAGAATGCAATGTTACGAATGCCAATCATATAGTTCTCGAAAATGACTTTTTAGATGTTTTTAGATGTAATTTTGGCTAAAAAGTGTAGATATGCGCACATGCGCAGAAATTGCGCGGACATACGCGTACAACTACCAGGTAATCCTCCAAATAATGCCATAAAAGAATATGTTTTTAAAATCTAGGCAAAAACAATAAGACTACGCACACTACACTCGATACCAAGCCCGATGAGATTCCAAAAACGTTCTTGATTTTCAAAAACTTCCTTCCGCAAGGCAACGTCTAAAATCTTCAAAGCTATTTCCGTTATCGCTTTTCCATTTGAAGCAGCACCTTCCGCTCAGTCGCGTAATGTCCAGTTGAGCCGTGACGCAAGATGGCGTACATACATATTTCTATATAATAGAGGGTAGGCAGACATGGCGATGTGTGATGTACATACATACATACATACATATATATATACAAGTACTCGTACAGTGGCCACTCGCTAGCTCGCCACTGATGCGCGTCCACTATACGCATAGTATATCCTTTACAAATATATATGTATATTTATATATATAATAAAGGAGGCATATGCTGCCTACACAAGGAGGGCACGTGATGGTACCGCGTGTATCCGGCTGTTAGCCACCCCAACATGGCACTTCTGCGCTCGGCCATGTTTGCAACACACCCCCGAGTGTACTTTGGTATCCGAGCCGAAACTTCCTCCGGGCGACACTCTCGTTAAATAAATACCAACATAAAGGAGACTCTTTCATTCTCCTCGCGGTCGTTCTCTGCGCTTATGCTCGCGGTTCTTCGCGAACATTTGCTTCTAGCACGTACGTCCTGGCAAACTCGAGAATATTTCGCTGTAGTCTTTCTGTTAGCTTCCTCTTTCGACACTCGAAACTGAAATAATAATTCGCCCTCGGCTTCGTTAAGGCTTACAAGTTAGGTACTGCTTATATTCGAGGCCTGCCCAAATAGACTTATTGAAAATTAAAACTTTTTTATAGGCTTGTTACAATCCGCATTTTATACAACTTTTTATGCTTATTATTTATATATATTAGAATTTAAAAATTTTAGGCAACATTTTTTTCTTGATAAGTCTAACAATCGGGGGATTTTTAAATATTCACACTCTACTACCCTGGTAGAAATTGTAAGCATTTTTGTTGGATTAAAACTAATTTTTAGGCAAATATGTTGGTTAAAAGATGTATACAACAAAAATGTCTAAAAA
>JAPYZR010009591.1:0-10767 GCA_030522945.1 Trichopria nigra
CGACGTCGACTTTGACGTCCGCGTAGTGAGCGTTTGACCTTCGCTCCAATGGAGCGTCGTCGGTCAATATAGGGTCCAAACGGGGCCACTCGGAGGGTGTGGAAACCAACCAGGTTGGTCCGTGCTACCATAAATCCGAGATTGCTATGTCGGAGGCAGACATCCCTCGCGATGCCAGATCAGCAGGGTTATCGGTTCCCCGAACTTGACGCCAGGAGACGTCGGGCAACAATGTGTGCACTTCGGCAACACGATTTGCCACGAATGTTTTCCTTTCGTTGGAATGGCCATTAAGCCATGCAAGGACTATGGTCGCATCTGTACAACATAAGACGGGACATGTTGCAAAAGCTGGCAGAGACCGAACTTGCGATAGTAATCGGGCTAAGATCACGGCACTGCATAGTTCGAGGCGCGGAATAGATAGTTGCTTCAACGGGGCAACTCTCGTTTTTGGTTTCGGGCAGTGGTTTCGTCCCGGATGGCGATTGCTTCTTGAATCGAATCCGCACCAAACAAGGCATTCGTTGACAAACATGTGCGAGAGAACGACATTCGCTTCACGTGTAAAGGCGTCTCCTCGTCCGTTACGAGTTGTCGTAAAACACGTAGGTCTAAGAAGGGGGCACTTGATGTACCGTAGGTAACAGTGAGCAATTGATACTCCGATACGGCATCAAAAATTTGATGGCGCCGAAGGATGCGTTGTAAATTAATATCGCGATAATCGACCATGATCTGCCGATACATATTCTCGATGTCGGCCGTGTACACATATCGGTACGTTCGCCATTGCAAATGGAGAAGCGGTAAGTCCGCCTGTAATTTAGGACCGGTATATTGTTTTAGGGATTTTCCGTTTAGGGATTTTCCGGATGTAGATAAGGCAGATGCGTTGAAAACCACCCGAGTTTTCGTGGTCGCACTGGTTGTCTTCACTACTGGATGATGAGGGAGATAAACCACGGGATTGACTTTCGTCTGGGGCGATGCAATTTGCATATGCCCGAGTGATTCGTATTCACTCATAAAGGCGTTATATGCAACGCGGTCTTCGGGCCGTGTGGCGAGACGACGTTCAATCGAGTGCAGGCATTGCACAGCACGGCGGTATGTACCACCAAGCGAGAGTAACGGCGTTTCACGTAATGGAAGACGCACTACGTAATGACCGTCGTGAATACGTGAATGTGTCTCCGAAAAATGACGCTCGCATATGGCGTCATCTTCCGAAAGCGGGCGACCGGCAGCGATTTCCTCAACTTCCCAGAACCGCGTAAGAGAGGAGTGAAGGTCATCATCGTCAATGTGCATGTGATGCACTTGAATGGACGGTGGATCAATTTGCTCGAACTCCGTGTTGGTGTTAGCCGTTTGAACCCACCCGAAGATCGTGTGCACTGCCACCGGCTCGTTGTCCGTGAATAATCCCATTACGAAGAGCTTACCCGTCTAGATCGGCACCGATTATAGCGTAGATCGGCGTATTGTCCGTTGGGTTTTCGTACGCGAGCTCAAGCCCGTCGAGATGAGGCCATCGCGATACTGAAAAACGGAACTGGCACATACGACCTGAGCTGATCGAGCACGAGTGCTTCTTTGATAACGCGACTTCTGTCGGTTTTGTCGAGATAATTGAGATCGGAACGACCTTCCTAAGCGTGTCGGGTTTACTTTGTCCAATACCGTTTACTTGCATCGATGTCGCATAGGATTTTGTACGCAATTCGTTTGCAGCGGTTCTGGAAATAAACGAATGCGACGACCCGGGGTCAAGCAGAGCGCGTAATTTCACGACACGTGTCGACGCCGCGGTGACCAATACCCAGGCAGTAGCCAGAACAATGTGAGCAGGCACTTGAGGAGTGCTTAAATGCGATTGGACGAGCGTTACATCCACATTACGCGCATCTGAATTTAAATTATTCGGCTCCGCGCTGGTATGAGCTGATCTCCGAGGTTGCGAATGCAAAAGTGAGTGATGATTTTTCTTGCACTGAGGACAAGACCGCTCACTCTTGCACCGATCAACTTTATGATAGGCTGACAGGCAATTTGAACATAAAAGGTTCTGACGAACTGTGTCCCAACGCTGAGACACAGTTGTTTCGTAAAACTTAGAGAATTTAGATAGAGGATGTGCCTCATCGCATAAGGGGCACCTCCCATCTGGTTTTGAATTCGCAAGATGAACTGACGCGGAACAACTAACTTGTTTTTCGATCGAGGTGGAGATGGACGGGTTGCTTTGATGTTAGGCTTTGAAGCCTCAAGAGCACGAACTTTTAATTTAAAAAATTTCATTAATTGTTGATAGGTAGCAAAGTCACCAACTTCGAGCGAAAACTCCCAGACTTCGCGGATTTCAGCGCTAAGCCGCTGCGAAATTAAATGAACGGTTAAGTCGTCGGCTACGGGACGACCGAGTTTTTCGAGCGCATCGATGTATTCCTGCGCGGAATCCATCAGCTGACGCAGATCTGCCGGAGACCCGTCACGTGGAATCTTTTTTAAAGAAAATATTTTATCTAACAACATTGATAATAATCTTCGCTTATTTTCGTACCGTTCCGTGAGAAGTTTCCAAGCGATCTCATAATTATCTGCAGTAACGGTCATATTTTTTAATAAGGCAGCAGCGTCGCCTTCCAAACACGACTTCAGATAATATAAACGCTGAAAATTATTGAACGTGTTATCTTCAATTATGAGCGCTTCAAAATGGTCTCGGAGCTCCAACCATTTTAAATAATTCCCGGAAAATTTCGGCAATTTTATCGCAGTTACTTGCGTTCTCCTGTAGTTGCAGTCGGTATGTGCAGCAGCAGGCGTATCTACAGGCAACGTCTCGTATATCGTCATGCTTTTGTCCCGTGAAGAAATTTGAGTCCATTTCGTCGTAATATAATCGAGTCGAGTACGCGCCTGCTCGAGTGTTACGTCGGACATTTGGAGCATTTCGGTTGAACGGGTAACCGGGGCGATTGCCTTCCCTTGAAGAGCGACCAGCTGGATGAAATCATGATAGTCAACCGGAGCGCCATCCTGAAGGCTTCGAGTTTTCGACATGATTTTCTTTGTTATTCAGCGCAAATGATCGGCGTGCAAAAACAAAGAGTTTCCCAAAGGATTACGATTGATCGCAATCGATAAATGCTTTTTGCACTTATGCTCAAGCTCGGTGCTGTCGTCGCACAGGGAGCTTCGAGAATGAAAGCTTGTTGGTGCTAGAAGCGGTACGCGGGGAGTGAACACTCGATGGTGTGTCTAGTAGGGAGCAGCTACGGCGGGGCAGACGCTAGAGCTGCTTGCTCCCTGAGAGCGCGAGGCCGGGCAATAAGACCCGTTCGGAGGGAGAGCCGTTCTCTCTTACCTCCTTCGTGCTGACGTCACTAACATATGACGAAGTGGCGCGGGTAAGTGTTTGAATACTTAGATGTGTGGAATCGGAAGATTCCGGCGTGGCCGAATGAGGCCGATCGCGGAGCTTCGCAACAATCCCAAATAACACCCGGACGTCCAATGTACGTCCATTCTAGGGCGGCCGTACGTCCATTGGACGTCCATTTTTCGGCCACATTACGTCCGATTTTCGTCGGATAAAAATCCATTGGACGTCCATTGGACGTCCATGGACGTATAGTGGACCAAATTGGGACGTAAAATTCCCTTTATTGGACGAATAACGTACGAATCATGTACGAACCTTGGACGAATAATGTACGAATCATGGACGAATAATGTACGAATCATGGACGAATAATGTACTAATCTTGGACGAATAATGTACGAATCATGGACGAATAATGTTCGAACCTTGGACAAATAATGTACGAATCATGGACGAATAATGTACTAATTTTCGACGAACAATGTACGAAACTGGGACAAATAACGTATATTGGAAGTCCATTTTACTGCAGAAAATCTCTGTTAAATGGACGAATAATGTACGTATAATGGACGTCCAGTTACGTACGTCCATTGGACGTCCATTTTACCTCCATTTTTGACCGCAGAAAAACTCTGCTATATGGACGAATAATGTACGTACAATGGACGTCCAGTTACGTACGTCCATTGGACGTCCAATCATGTACGTCTATTGGATGTCCATTTTTTGGCCACAGAAAAACTCTGATAAATGGACGAAAAATGTACGTACATTGGACTGCTGCTCCGAGATGTAATTTTATGATTTAATTTTATGATATTTTATGCAATTAATTTTATGCGCGCGTGGAGTTTGAATTTAACTCCAATTGTCTTCTCACCGAAAAAAATAAAACAATAATAATTATTTTTTTCCACTTTTTTCAACGCTACTCACGCAGCATCTTTCAATTCATCCTGGCAGGATCGCCAAATGTTGCGCTTGATGCCATACCCTCGACCTGTCTCAGGTCGTGGCACGCTAACTGCGGGTCCAGGGGTTCGGAATAAGTACTGCGATGAGTAATTGTCCAAAAAAAGTTTGTTCAATGCACCATTCAAACAAAAACAAAAATAAAGGGCGCACGATCTTCAATGATCTGCGTGACCGTTTGTTGTCCGCTGCGAGCGAAAAAGATTGCGCGTGGAGACGAAAATCGTTCGCGATGCACGCGTATCGACGGTTTTCAGATATCTGCCGGAAATCTTCCCAACGTCATTTCGATCGACTTCGATCAAAGCTTAGGGAATATTTCGAGGATATTGTTTAATAATATTATTGTTCTTAGGCAGGCGCGTTCGAACTCAGCGGACTGCGGTGCGTTCGCGCTCAGAGATGACGCGGCGTTGTCGAAATTGGGCGACGACCGACTCGCAGGTCGGCATCGTGCAACAAGAGTTTATATACAATTCAAATTTTATACAAATTATTCAAATTTTCCTATATTAACAATAATTAATATGTACAATTGATAAAAAACAATATTAAGATTTGACAGCAAAATAAAAAAAAAATATTACATAAAATTATTTATCATAATACTTATTTTAAATATATATTCTTTATTAACAGTATTTCAAAATTAACGTTTTAAGTGTATTTGTTTATATTTCATTGAAACGAGCGATTACCCCTATATTCATTTTTCCTTCCTGTTCCTTTCTTGTTGCGTTTAAATATAAAGATTCCAAACTTATTCTTATTTATTTCCGCTCACGTCAACAGAGAGTGTCAATTTAAATGCTCAATTTAATTAATTAGAATTGTTTATTTGTACAATTTCTATGTATATTTTCCTTTCCTGTCTCATTTGTTTACTGTTATAACTGTAAAATTTAATTTATATTTTTAACCACGTTTGAATTGGGCGCCATGTATCCTTTTTTCATGGTTCGTTACCTCGCCCACCAAAAAAGTTAGCTATTAAGCGAGAAAAACAGACATTCAAAAGAAAAGCTTCGGTAGCAACAGTTAAACGTATAAAGCGACCGCGGAGGCCTCAGGATTCAAACAGATCTAGACAGGGCGAAAAATATATCAAACTAAAAAGCCTTGATCAGCGTATAACATTTATTTAAGAATAATAAAAAACAGCAAGTGACACACAGGCTCGAGTTGACAGAGCGGAACGTAGAACGCGAGAGAGAGAAAGGTTCGTTACGAAGAGGGACTTACAAAGTTCGCCGACACCTTCCTCCGCTGACCCAAATAACACCCGGACGTCCAATGGACGTCCAATGTACGTCCATTCTAGGGCGGCTGTACGTCCATTCTTCGGCCACATTAGGTCCGATTTTTGCCCAATATTCATCCGGATGAAAATCCAGTGGAAACTAATTGTTACCACTGGTCTAATGGACGTCCATATACGTCCATGGACGTATAATGGACCAAATTCGGACGTAAAATTCCCTTTATTGGACGAATTGTGTACGAACCTTGGACGAATGTACGAAACTTGGACGAATATCGAATCAATTAAGGACTAACTGTGGACGAAGAATGTATGAACCTTGGACGAATAATGTAAGAAACTTGGACGAATTATGTATAAATCTTGGACGAATATCGGATCAATTAAGGAACAACTGTGTATGAATAATGGGCGAACAACGGAATAATAATGTACGAACCTTGAACGAATATTCGACGAATGAAGGACCAACTTTGGACGTACAGTGGTCGAATAATGAATGAATGTGCTAGTTTGGGAGGAATGAAGTACCAAATTTACTTTTGACACATTTTTAAATTTAATGAAAATTAGTACAATTTACTTTGAATTGTAAATACTTAAAATTAGGCAGCTTGAATTCGTGGGATTTTTGAGTTTCGTTCTTTCGCTCGTTTGAACCATTTTTGAATTTCTGCCTCGCAGTCCCGGGCGGTTTTATCCGGCATTGATTTCTGTGCTGACACTGTAATATAATAAAATAACGAATATAATTAAATAAATAAATACAACAATAATTGTTTCTCAAGATAAATGTCATATCTTGTCACATTCACCAATTTGTAAACAGTGCGAACTATTCCGTACATAAAGAAAAGAAAACCTGAGGTTGAAGAACATAAGTTTACACCTTCAATACCTTACTTACTCAATAATTTAAGCTGTACTATATATAAACCATTATGGTTCTTCAAAATTGAATAAAAACAAGCGCACAACCTCCTTATACAATAAACATAAATGTTTAGCGTCTTACATGTATATCGTAACAATATATATGAAGATGAGCAGTAGCAAATAACATTAGAAATTTATATTAGAATGATTTTGGTTAAACATATATGTATAAAATTATCACCAAACATATCACCAAAATCATTAAAGGTTACAAATTGGTGCACTGCCAAAACTCAAAATTCAGGTATATTTTTTGAAATCATTTACAGAAACAGTAATATTTCATAATCTGCGGATGTATATCGATTTAAATCCAATTTATCCGTAACATATTGAAATGGCCAGGACATTTGCCTTGAATGTTTTATTTGATAGTGATAATATTATTTTCATAAAATTTATTTCGATATAATTTAAAAAATAAAAGTAATGATTGTTATCAAGAGGCTAAAGAAATTATAATTCATTAATTAATAGTCGATTAAGAATGTTTCTTTCTTTTGGATCGCCAAATGTGGCATTAAAACGTCAACGTACAAAAATAGCGTACTAAATATAAGGGGATCCAAATTTCTAAAAGCTCGGATTCGGTACTTTCTATTTTATAATTTCAATGCCATATTCAGGTTCGGCGCGTGAAGAATGTCAGTAAAGGTTCTGGTTTGAAAGACGAACAAAAGAAATGCCCGCTTACATAACAAATAAACAAATAATTACCAATGACCAGAGTCGCCAATTTCAAATCTGAAAAGCTCTTTTTCTCCCGTTTTCCAAGTCAGCTATATTCCGAAGCTAACAAATCTGAGAGCAGGCTTCCCAAAATGCGTTGGATTATGGCATATAGTGTGTCGTCTCCTATCATGGACAATTTCTCTTTAAAAAATTACAAGGTATATTATTATTTTTTGAAAATTTATAAACGGGTACGTTAAAAATTAAAAATAAACTAGGGGCATTGCCCCTGGGGCCTTCGACCGGCAATCCCAACAAGGGGCTCGCTTCGCTCGCTCGATTGTATTGGTTCAGCCCTTCATGTCTCAGTAATAGGAAAGCCTACGGCCGCAGCCGCTCAGTCCATCTTTCGTAAACTTTTTACCGTTTTTACAGTTTAATCTACAATATGAATTCACTCAACCGCAACCACTCCGTGTTCTTTGTTATGAATCCTTTACACAAAGTATATAATATATACACAATAAGTTTAAATTTAACGCTTCTAGATTTCGTGTTATTTGAAATATTCTGAATAGGTCCATTTTTACGACTTCGCCCTCCGCACACTGGCAAGGTATTTAATTTGTGCGCAAAATTTTGTAATTCTTTAGTAGGGTTTAAAAAATTACCTAATTTTGATACTATAATCAAAGTCAACAGCCCGGAGTCCTATTTCAATTGAGTGTCAATTTGACGCAGTTTGAACGTTTCCCCCTTTTCACCGTCTTATTATAAACTTTAAATTTTCGAAACTGCATTCAAAATCAGATACCCTGAAAACTAAGTTCTGACAGAATCGAGATTTTGAATTTTTCATACTAAATTTGAATTCAGCGATCCCGAAAACCCCCGAGTAACCCGTTCCGATCAAATTCAAAGTCAATTTTACGTAATAATATGTTAGGGTACGGTTCCTCCGCGCCGTGCTCCCCGTTGCCGGATAAGACTCAGCTCCAAGGTAAGGGAGGCGGGGAGGGGTTGTAGTTCACTAATGACACATTTTTGTGGTTTGAAACGAGCAAAAGCAAGATTTGTAGTTTTTATTTATAATATAATCATGAAAGTGGCGATGCCACGGGATAGCATTTATATACCTTCGATAAACTGAATTTTAAATAGTAATACATAAGTGGAGAATTGATGATATCACTTTCTTATCCCGGTGACGTGGCTTGATTCGTCGGTGCGGAGTGTTCTATCTGCGGACAAAAAACGGGTGATTATTACCGGTTGCCGGTTGAGCCGGGTTTATTCTTAACGCGGCTGATGCGTATCCCTTTGAGGGATGAAATTATACACGGGGTTGAGGATTATCACTCTGAACCAGAGAGCGGGCTCCACGGACGGTGCGGACGAATTTCAGACAGTGACGTACTGACACTGTGGACGGATGCGGGTAGTTACAATCTAGTAGATCGTCGGATTGGAGGATGGTGAGGACCGGAACCCCTTCGCCACGTAAAACCACGAGTGCGAGGGTGGTCACATTATTATACCACAGGACCCCCCCCCCCCCCCCAGCACGTAATACCACGAGCTTCTGGGTTGGAGTGCAGAGGTTAGACGGATTCGGACGGATGGCATCAGGTCGGTACGCCACTTGCCCCGTAAACCCACGAGCGCAGGGCGTAATTGACACTGTCTCTAATACCTTCTACCCAGCACGTAAAACCACGAGCACCTGGGGCAGAGGAATCAGAGGCTGCCTAGGATGCGGAAATAAAAATAACTACGTAAAACCACGAGTGTGAAGTAGTCGGCACTGCTGAGACGACTTACTGAATGACGCTCTCGCGGCCGCTTTTAAGCCCCACCGTCGCGCGACTCAGTGGCTCGAGAGAGTTCGACACCGATCGGGTGCGGTGTGAACTCGCGCCAGTGACTCGATAGACGGCGGCATGCGGCGGCGGTCGGCAAACGAGGCCGGGCGGCACCCCCCCCCCCCCCCCCCCCCCCCCCATTTTGAAATTTTCCATTTTCGATACAGAATTTGAATTGAGCGACCCCGAAAACCCTCGAGTAAACCGTTCTGATCAAATTCAAAGTAAATTTTACGAAATAATAACTTTTTCCCCTCTCCCCACCCCCATTTTAAAATTTTGCACTTTTAATACTGAATTTGAAATCAGCGACACTGAAAACCCCCGAGTAACCCATTCCTATCAAATTCAAAGTAATAAAATGCGCCTTTTATATCGTGAGATAACACTGCAAATGCTCATATGATTTGGGTTTTAGTTCCGTAATTCACCATTTTGTTTTCGAAACCACTGTAATGACAACCATTGCTTCGGCCGCATTATACTTGTCCACTGAAATAAGAATTCATTTTAATCGGGCTTCTAGTTCGTGAAATAACATTTTTGCAACAATTGTGTCATCAATTATTGCTTCGAGCTCATGAAACCGCGTGTTTAAAAAAAAATCAATATGATTAGACTTTTAGTTCGTGAGATAATCGTGAAATGGCTAAAAATATAAGGGTTTTTCGTTCCGTGAGCCACCATTTTGTTTTCGAGATAATTCAGTCATCAACCACGATTTCGGGCGCATCGAACTGCGTGTTTAAAAAAAAATTAGGACGTTCTGTTCATGAGATAATTGAAAAAAAGTGAATGAAAAAAGTAAAAAAATTCGAAGTTGGGCGGAAAAACGGCAATTTGCGACATGAAGCACTCGGTGTATATTGTCCAAAATCTAATCAGTTCTAAGTTACGCCTGGGCATGTTCAAAAAGAGGTTACAGAAGATATCCTGTTTATTCGTTCGTGAGTTAGAGAACGAACACGCGTACGTACATCATGTCGGACATTTCGAGATTCATGTCTGCAACCCCGGCTTTCGACCCGATTTAGTTTTTACACGATAATAAAAACAAATATGTTCATGTTGTCCACGAATAGACGAAGAGAATGAGTGGTCAATTTTATAAATTCGTCGAATAGATTTCCTCCAAAAAATTCCCGATATCGAAGAATCGGAAAAATTTTCGTTGACGATTTCAATACTTCGCCCGCCTTGCGTCAGGCGAAGTAACTTTACCGCGGAGTTAAAATTTTGCTCAGATGTTAAATAATTTTCAAATTCCAGCAAGTTTGACATCTCTTGAAACGGGCAATCAAATTTTAGACGAAACGACGATTTAGAGACAGATTTGTTAACGGGTTCATCAGATTTCCGATCTCGCATCAACTTCCAGACTTCATTTACAGCATCCGTTAGCTGCCAAATACTTTGCTTTTGTTATTCCAATACATGTAATAACGGGGAAAAAATGGTTCTATTTTTATTTGTCAATCTCATGCATTTGTTCTTAATTTTTTTAAAATCCCAATACTCCAAGTTTTCGATACCCACAACTACATGAATACTCAAAACAGATGATTTACACAGTTTCTTATACAAATCTGCATATTTTTTGTATTTACCTCCAATAACTATGACATGTTTGTCACTGGTCATTAAAAAATTGTGAATGACAATAATATTCC
>JAPYZR010009597.1:0-11043 GCA_030522945.1 Trichopria nigra
AGATAATTGGAAAAAAGAGAATGAAAAAAAGTAAAAAAAGTCGAAGTTGGGCGGAAAAACGGCAATTTGCGACGTGAAGCACTTGGTAGATATATCCCGCAACTTCTGACAGAATAATTCTGTTGTTCCGGCATATCCAAAAAGAGGTTACAGAAGAAATTCGGTTTATTCGTTCGCGAGTTATTTAGAGTACACACGTACGTACAGCAGGTCGGACATTTCGAGTTTCATGTCTTCAACCTAAATTTTTAATTTTTACACCATAATAAAAAAAATACCTTCATATTGTCCAGGAATAGACGAAGAGAATGAGTGGTCAATTTTAAAAATCGGTCGAATAGATTTCCACCAAAAAATTCCCGCGAAGTAATGATGTTTTCTGCACTTTTCCTATGCCATTGCGCATAAATATGTATCGAATAATAATACAAATGTTTCAGTGTAAAGGGCACTTCTGTTATAATTGGCATGAAATGAAGAAATAGAAAAAGCGAAATACTTTCATTCCGATGTTCCGCATTTAATAAAAATAAAACAAGTTGAATTATCAAGATGACCCAGTGATGACTGGGTAAACGGCAACAAGTACAAGAGAATATCGAAAGGTGACTCAACTATAGCGTCTGTTATCACTATATCGTATATCACTGTTATCGCAGATGCCATAAGTAGCTGATAACGTGCTACCGTAAAAGTATGCAAATTCATGACTCTCAATCGCGATAATGTAGTTCCTTTTGATGCTAGCGCCACCATCTGGTTAAGTACGTAGAAACCAAGAACCTTCTTAAATCACAATCTTTAGGAAAGTTTCCCCTTGAACGATCCCCGCTGCAATCCATTACATCGCGTCCCTTTGACTTGTTTCGAGACTAGCCTTATTTACAAGGAAAGTGTGAGGTGCTCGAAATGTTAAGTTCATCTTGTATCGCAGTACATACTTGAGTACTAGAGTAATATTTGATAATGAACGACGATCATTCATGGACGTAGAACAATGCAATCGTGTATTTTCAATTTCAACGTAAGAAAAAAAAAACAGTCGGTGTAATGATCGCATTGCAACGGCGAAAACGGTACATTCCGGATAAAATTCGTTCATTCCACGTGTCGGGACGTGATCGAGGGTCCGATCACGCGTCTCCACGTGCCGATTACCAAGAGCGAACTTTAGCGTGGCTTCGCTCCACGTAAAGACGTCGAAACGCGATAAATATTACGGGCTCGTCGTAAGTCCCTTGTCGTAACGGGCCTGAACCGTGCTCCATGCGACGAAGATATCGCAAACGACGACTCGGTAAGAGCGACGCCGTAAAAGCTCGGAAACATCGACCCCATGACCCGGGACGGCATTCTGGCCTGTCTTGTACGTTACCGATGTTCCCTGCTCAATTTTCGACTTTTCCACTTGTCGCCCGACTTTCGACCCGATCGATTCTGCCGCCCCCGTCCCTGATGCGTTTTCCGCCTGGATATACTTTATGATTATATATTTATGATTCGTTCCACTGGGTAATTTAAACTTTCCTGCCGAAACCGCCTAGAGAGGAATTTACCCTTATCGCGTCGCTCGACGAAATGTACGGCGATGCCTTCTCGATAAGATGCTGTAAGATACTGCGAGCGTCGCCAGACTCTTTTTCAGTGCGGATGAAAAGGGGGGAAAATCGTGCTGTTCCGGGCTTCGATCAACTTGAGCGGTTGAATAATAGACGGACCTATTTTTAGGAACCCCTTCAATGCTCGTGTACGAAAGAATTTTTGGTAAGGTCGGCTAAAGTCGCACGAAATATTACGTACTCATTCGTGCTTGCGCTCAAATTTTTTACGAAGTACCTATATATATGTGATCCTATATGTGTATAATGTGAACGCTTGCATGTTGCACAATTTATAAGCTTATAAACGATGAATTATAACAAATTCAATATTAACTAAATTTTATTATTATTGTGTTATATCATGCGGATATGTCATGTGAACAAAAATAGTATAGCTACATACATGTATAAAAATAAATTTTCACGTAACATTTAATTATATATAATAGTATCGAAACATCTCTCCATAATATTACTACAACATTGGAATATTTCTGAAATAGTACCGTTATATATTGTGGCAGTATTACATTGATATTATGAGTACACGTCGCAGCATTTTTAATATGTTGCAGTAATACAGACAGAATATTATAACCTTACTGATCTAGATTTTGGGGGACATTGTACATTGCAGCAACATTACCGCAATATTACTTCAATAACTACGATATATTACGACGATATCCCATGTAGCACTGAATGTCCCTGGAATGTCTCAGAATATCTCCAGAATTGGCAGACATTCTAAGACATTCGTGGGATTGCAATCGTTCTGCAACATTGCTGCAATAATACCTAACATGTGGGATAATGCAAAGCATTACGCGCCAACAAAAAAAAAAAAAAAAAAAAAAATGAATAGAAATTATAAAAAAACAAAGTATAGGTATAGGTTAGGAATTAGGTAGGTTGGGAATTTCTATTATGAACAGGATATCCCATTATATTCAAGTATTCGAAAATATTATTCTTTAGCAGATAAATTAAAATGTCAGAGTTCAGTAATCTAGTATTTTGATCTGTAATAAGCTAAGTTAATTGGTTCGTAAAATGAACCAGTGGATGGAGTAACAGACACATAGAATAACATTTCAAGAAATAATCTTTATGAAATATTTTCCTGTAGGGAATGTAACAATGGACAATTCGGACATTTCAAGTATTTTAACACTATAATAGGTATCTCAAAACAACGAACTATTCGAAACGACTTATAGTGTTTTATTATATTTTCTAAAAAGATTTTCAAATCTCAAACAATCATGTTTCTTCGATTTTATTTTCACTGTAAACGCTTGAGGTTCAAAATAAACAAGAATTAAAATCTCACAAGGTGACAGTACAAACGGAAAATCGAAGATGTTTATTCTCTCATATGAAAACACATAATATATCAAAAACATTAAAAGTCAAAATATTACGATTGTTTATCTAGAGTCCTTAAGAGGATTCTAAAGTAGAACAGTTACCAACTGAGCTTTGCAACAATAAAAGTATAAATAACAAATTATTGAAACTTTTTTTTTTAATTTGGGCTCTGGAAGGGTGATTCTACATAACATATACAATCCTTTTGGAAACAAATTATTTTTCCATACCTCAATAAAAAATAATTTGTTTCCAAAAATGTTCACTGAAATTTTCTTTATTTTTACTGGAATTTTGTTGAGGAACTGTATATGTCATGTAAAATCAAAGCCCAAATTTGGTAAAATCGTTTCAATCCTTTACAATTTACAGTGTTCGTATTTCGAGGTTAGGTCGGTAACTGTTCTACTTTAGAACCCTCTTAATGTCGGTATTTGTTGACAAAACAATTAAAGAAAGCGATGTACATTCACCACCCGACATTTATACACTGTAACAAAAAATTGTGTAATTTTACAACGTTTAGCATGGGCTCGAATATTACCTAGTTTTAACGCAGTGAATTTATAGTGACAACGTAAAATCACTGCGTAGGTGTCATTTATTTTCATTTTCGATTTTGGAAAATCACAATTCGTTATGTAAATTTACACCTCAATTTTACAATTCACACCTGTACTATTACAATGCTAAAACTAACAGTATTACCAAATGGATTACCTATTTTTACTGAGAAAATATGACTTTTCATATACTCTATTGTATATTTCCTTCAGATTGTAAAATTACCATGTTCATCGTGGGCTCGAAAAATTACCCACGTACAATGTAGTACAAGTACACAATCTAGTATGTTTTCTATGCTCAAAGTTGTAAATTTACAACGAAGTGGTGAACTTTTAACTTCATTTCGGAAAAATGCCAACGTCATTTCCACTTTTTACAGTGTACAGAACTATCGAAGATTTTTGACTTTTAATATTATAAAGAAAAATTGTTGATTTTATTATTATTAATGATATTATGTTTTCACCAAAAACTTCCTTTGATTCTTTATTTACAACATCACACTGTAATATTTTCATTTTCAGTATTTTCTCTCGGACCCCCAAGCGATAGAGAATAGATGTAAATTATATAAATTCGTAAGATTTCAAAATTTGTGACTCTTCATAAAAATAAAATTTAGACATTTTAGACACGCTGATATAAAAATTGAAATAGGTTTCGTTCGTTTATGAGTAATCGAACTTTATGTTTATAACCCCGTTGTTTTCACGAGCGCGAAAAGCTTACTATTTTTTTTCTTCTCAATAACTGAACGGGCTTAAAAAACGTCAAATGTACGAATTGTGCTCTATCACATTTTCTATACGGTACTATTTTTTAAAATCCATTTGTCGAAATTTCATTCTTTTACTACTTTATCTGTTACTACTGTCCCGTTCAACAATTCGAACGACGATGTCGTTATTGCTGGCGGGCACTCAATTATTGAACTACATGAGAAATATGCAATTAATTGTAGAAAAAATTAGTTAACATTTTACGACTGCGTTTGAAATATAGTAAATGTAAAAATAAAATAATGCAGTCTTTTTACTAAATTAAAATCTGAAATTTACGTTTCGGCCGAAATTGAATACCCTGTAATAAATAGAAATAAAAATAAAAGACAGCATTATTTTATTTTTACATTTATTTATAAAAAGTGTAAAATACGAAGCGTACATATCAATTTACAGCCTGACCCAGAAATAATAAAGGAACCGATAAAGAATCGAAAGTGTAAATATAAAGGAGAATTATTATAGGAATATTCTATAGTGCGAATAAACTTCTAGTTTATGTATTAATTCTTCATATTCTATATATATATAACTAAAGATGTATTAACTGCAGAATAATTAATATACTACACATTGAATACACATGAAATTTCATGACATTTTTAACAGTTTATATATGTATATAAAATTTCAATTGCAGAAGGAACTACTGAAAGAATATGAAAATGAACGTAAAAAAAAATCTTAAACAAGCAAACGATCGTTCTTTGGTGAAATGTAGGTTAAGATGGAGGGAATAACCCTTTTAGTAAATATTTAAGTAATGCTTATCTTGAGATGAAAATTATCTTCGAGCACTATTCGTAAATCGAACGGTCTATGAATTCTAATTTAAGAGTTGCTTAAAACTGAATATAGATAATAGCACATTCAAATACAAAGGATTATTTTGAGGGATACAATTGATCGCGTCAATGTAATCTCGATTTTTCTGTGACGAAGTGTTGTAAGCAACGTGCAAACACAAAATTCGTAGGAATAATTCAATCATCTGCAAACTATCCTAAAATCCTCCCTTATTTTAGCACTACTTACTTTACCTTCTCCGTTACTTTACCTCTAATCCCCTGTATTATTTACGCAAGCTCCCCTTAACTCTTCCTTATCTTCCCCTCACTCTCCTTCACTCAACGGGAAAGGTTGGAGCTGTTGGTGGTAGTACATTATTTTTTCCAATAATTGTAAAGTACTAAAAGTACGACCTTATGGTATATATATATCAAATAAGGTATACCCAACATTTATTCATCAAAAGTTCTTTATATCTGGTAGTAACATTCACCTTAAGAAGTTACTCTCCAGGCGTGCTTTCAAACTAAAATAATGATTTCAAACACAAATTGTTTCAAGTCAAAGGGGTATGCAAATAGACGCATATTCGAAAGGCACTTACCCGACGTAATCAGGCATAATGGCACTGGTAAATGACTGAATATGCACTCATGCGCGTATATACGTACAGGTCGAATACCGGAAGTAGCCTATATCACTGCGTGTTCTCGAGCACCGGAGATCGTAAACTCCGATCTAATTAGCCGATTTTCAAAAACTAATTCCGTTCCCAATATCTTATCGCGCGGAAATAAACTTTCTAATTAGTGGATTCCATTTCAATAATCGCGTTAAGATATGTACGTGACCTAAACGTCGAACTTTCTGGCGCGACCGGATAACGTTAAATTATCGAGGCTTATTTGATTCGCGATGATATATCTGTTTGGCCAACGAAGAAGATGATCATCGATTTACATTAAATATCGAATTGTCTTCATTCGACTTTAATAATTGTTAGGGTTTACGGAGGCAACCTTTCGCGAGAGGGACTGAAAATAATGCAGGATTAATTCGGAACGGAAATCGTGAAATTTATTTTAATTCCCGCGGGTGAATGTGGTAATTATTTAACGAAGCGTCAAATTGACAAAGTTGATTGAAATTTGCGGGAGTGTTGAATTCTTTAAAATCACGAGAAGTGATACATTAAAGCTATGTGTATTTTGACACTGCGACCGATTCGAATATTCCGCCGAATATTTCGTTCCTATTTTAATATGTTAACGGCATAGTTAAAATCCGAGAAACTTTTAATGTTAAAATCTCAAACATCGTTAATAAATATTTATGTTATTACGGAAGTGCTACATAAAAGTGTTATTTATTGTTAAATTATTTAAAATTTATAATAAAATTCAATTACGAATCGGTTTTGTACTAAATGTAGTCGGTAACACAGCTTAGTTAATACATATATTATATATACAGGTACGTCAAATCAGCAACTTTTCTGATATAATTTGCAATTTTAAGTTTTATTATTTGTTTGTTATACTAGCAAGTTTTGCGTCAACCGTATAATACAGCATTTTCATTTCGACTGCATTGAAAGTTTAAGTATTTGATAAAATGTAATTTTCTGTTCTTACATCTCTTAATAGCTTTATTATAGGATTAATGTAACACACGTTTTTCGTAGTGTTTTTGTTTTCACGCCATTTCTAGTAAAGTCATTCGTTTTAACGAATTGTTATAAGATTGAGTACAAAAAATCATTTCAAAGTTTATAATGCACTATTTTCGAAGGAAAACGATCATTTTTAAAATTCTGAAATAATTTCATTGAAAATGTCCAATATATTGGCCATCATATCAGTACGGTCGAAATGTAGGTTATAGTTCGATTTAGAGTTAAAAATATAAATTAATAGAAGTCCCATAAATAGCACGAAATCTGAATGATACGGGGGCCTTATTTTTTGTCGAATTCAACCTCGATTATCTCGCTCGATTTGGATGAATAACAACATTTTCTTTTTCATTTTAAAAGTATAAAAGAAATAATGACGAAGAAAACTTTTCGATACGTTTCCATCTGTCTGGATTTTTGTATATCTTATAAAGGAGAACACGTCAAAAAACCGACAGTCAAGTAACCGAATAATTCATATATCGTTCATTTAGTCGTTGGACTCTCGTATATTTGTATTCGTATATTAAGCCCGTAAAGGTCAATTGAGTATTATTCGTCCCTTGCAATAAGAATTGAAAGTAGCAGATATATAACATTTATACAATTCTTACTTGTTACGTAAATTTTACATATTTCCCGGGAAAAAATTGATTCAGATATAATTATATCTGATATAATTATGTCTGATCCATTTTTTCCCGGGTTGTTACATAATTAATAGGTTTTTAATTTACCGACGATATTTGGAATTATGAATATTTGATAATTGATCGAATGTAACTTGAAAACCGGCAAGCATGAATATTTTTATACCGATAAATTTACATTGGTCTGAAAATAAAATACACTCAAAACTGTGTACTCTGTGAATTTGAAAATTTAAATTTAAAATAAGAATACTATATGACTTTTGGTCAATATACTAGAGTTTAACTGTAATGATATCATCCGTTCCAATGTTATACTATGTACGTAGATGATATTCAATTATTGTCGTGCATTATACGTTCACTCTTAAGCATGCATATTCCAAATTGATTCGAATGCGATCGTTTAGTTCTGCAGGGAATATATTGTATACCCGGTTGGTAATCTATAAATCCTCGATGGTAACTTGAATTGTCCGTTGATCGAGTTATTGCGGTATGATGTATAAAATAATGTCGAATATATAGTTGCTTCTGATTGATTATTTACCTGATTTATATTGTAGCCTTGAAGTAGTAAGTAAAGAAATTATTACCCGAGGACAACGTATTATATTTTTCCTTATTTAACTCTTTAAGAATTGAAATACAAGAATGAACGTAAACTAAAATAAAACATATATATATATTATAACAGTAATTCGTATTTGGAAAATATTTTTAATACTTCTTTAAAAAAAATATTTTCATTTTTAGTTTACAATGTTATTCTAAATTCATCTTTGTTTCGGATTACCTTGACTTTTTCTTATAATCCTGGTATTCAAGTTTAAAAAAATAATATAGTCCGAATCCCTTCAGAAAAAGACTTTTTCACGCGCGTATTAACAATTTGTATAACAATGCATTTTGATCGGATTAGCGTCGAACGTATTTTCCAGCAAACTTCTACAAATTCCCTTGAATTTATTAGTTATTCAACTTTTAATAGCTTGTTTTGCACCATTTGTCATTTGGACACGTTAAAAAAGAAAATGCGAAAATTGTCATTGTACCTCAAAGTAATTAATGATAGTAATTAATTGTAGAGGCATTTTATTTATAAATTTCGTAAAGTTGTTAAGTTCACATTATTTTACGAATTCTTTGAAAAATCGACTTATTAAAACAACATAAAAATAAATGTTTTATTTTTAGTTTATATCGATTTTTATTATATAAAATATGTCAATTATAAAAAAAATACATTGTATTACACGAGCTTATAATGAAGGAGAAATGTGTATTTTCCCAGATAGCAATAATGTTTATGACGAAAATAAGTAACCGCATATTTTATGTATTGAAAGCATCAATGTTATATTTACCAAAAATACAGTAAATGCAGTACTTCCAAATATGACACTGTTTATACAATTTTAACAATTCTAAACTTGACATTTTCAACCATTGTATTTGGATCTAGAAATAAACAGAAAATTTACTTTCCATTTAAAGCTCAGATACTAATGTAAATTAAAATTATCTTTGTCCCACTTTTATTGTCTACAATATTTATAAAATAATTAAGATAGTTTGATATTAAATTTCGAACAATCGAATTTAAATTGAACCATGACCATTAATACCGGCCTTAGTTCGCATTTCATCCTCCTTAATGCTCTTTTATCATTTTGTCTTGTTCTCGTGGCCTTTAAAAGAGGATTTAGAAACATAGAAGAAACAAAACTGTAGATGGTACGTCTCAAATTAAGCTACAGTATAAGACGTTGTGTTTTTTATTTATTTTCTCTATATACATTCGAATCAGTGACGAATTGGAAGAAATTACTATAGGAAAGAAATTATTAATGATACATTTTTTGTTTACATTTTGTAAATACATCAGATATACTTAATAGTAATCTATGAATATACTCTGATACATAATAATTTTGTGTACGTAATCTCTATAATTTGACTATAGTGACATATACTGCGAACATAAAAAGATATAAATATAAAATAATAAGAGCGATACAAGGTCAATGCATAATTATTACTTTTACAAACTTGTTTTTAAAAAGCCTGTAATTTAAAATCGAATTTTATACAATGGGGATGTTAAATCGTAATTAATCGAAATGAATAAAAAATTAAAGTATTCAGGTTGCTTGCTGCATTTAAATACTTTTCCGGCGCGTTCCTTGTTTGGTTTGGTTTGTTTGTTTGTTTGTTTGTTTGATTATTTGTTCAATTAACAACTTTAGAGTAATCGATTTTACGTCTTATATCGTCTTTACTTTCAAAGAGATCGTTCTTGTTCATAAACTATAATGAACTGATGGTCTTATTGATTAAAAATTACCGTTCTCTCTCTTGTCAGTTTTAGAGTTTCGAAGCGCTCTCTCTTAATACTATAATCAAGTATAGGCATATTCTAATAAAAATGCAAATGTATATATGCATAACTTTTCTTGAGCGCCTTGATTTAATATTTAGATATAATAAGTATTATTGGTTTGTATATAATGTAATATAATTAAAAAAATATATATAAGTATAAGAATACAAAAGCGTTGAAACATAATACAACAGAAACTTACAAAAATAAACGGTAACCAATTTGTAACGGGTGCATAGAGGAAAATTGCATTACTGTATATATACTGCACAGTTTAAGGTTGACTATACAAGTACATCGGAGCAGGCGCTTATTAAAATACTAGATCAACAAAGAATAATAATATTTATGTTTACAAAACAATGGCTTCGTTCGATGCTGGTAATTTTTATTGCTCGAATATAATATTTGCGGTTTTTGTTTGACTTTTGAACGAAGAAATTCTCAATTTCTCTTCTTTTACAAAAATCATTTTCAGTTGCTAAAATTTATGTGTTTTCATAGTAAAAATTGTTAGAAGTATTTATTATACGATGTAGTCCTGAATATTTCTTTTCCGCCCCATGTATATTCTTTTGATGTACAATGAACACCTTTTTGACATGGACTTTGGTAAACAAAACTGGTCTTGTTTTCTATCCCTAATTTATCTTTTAACTGTTTATTCCCTGAGATATTAATATTAATTGGCTCGTGTACTACTATAATCTGTTCTTTTCCAAGATATTTCGATAATTCTTCTGATAATTCTTTCACGTATGATAATAATGATGTCGTTTTTATAATTTGTGTATTTTTTCTATTTTGTTGTTATTGTATAAATTATTGTATATATTATGGATTCGTGTTTTAATACAATTAAATACTAAATCCTTATCTTTCCTAATAATTAGAAAATCTGAAAAAACAATACTGTTATGAAAAAACAATACTGAATTCGATTTTCAATCGTATTTTCGTTAAAGATATTCAACAGAATATCTGTTTTATATTTTGGAATTAAAATGATACTATTGCATATCTTGAACAAAGGTAATATTTATCTTTCCAGATGAATCCAAATCTTGATTCCCTGGATCCCATGTATTCCGGGGAACAACCCTATATTCAAAGAGGAAACAAGATTTGATTTGATTCCCAGCAAACAATCACAGAAGTTATGTCACAATTATGTAACAGTTACATTAAAATGTCGCCTCAAAATTGGCACAGTTACATAACAGTG
>JAPYZR010009599.1:0-10349 GCA_030522945.1 Trichopria nigra
TCTAGTTTGTGGGCATTTTTGCTGTACACAGTTTTAAACCACTTAACTTAGCCAGAAAATGGACTGTATCCAATAAAACTGGACAGAATTTCTACCAGGACACGAGCGATCAAAATTCATTTTATTATAATTTTTTTTAAAATTAATTAGCCTAATACTTTTAAGTAATAATAAAGTTCAAAAATAATTAAAAAAACGGTCACTGTACAAAAGGGTTCAAAGAACCACAAAAAAAATATAAAATTTTCGGCCTGGATCTAGGCCCTCTTCAGAAAAATATAATCAAATATACAAAATGTAATAATTTCAAATCTATCTAAATGAGTATATACTTTTAAGTAACATTATTCACGCGAAAGAGTCCCCACAAGTAGTATATTATGCTGAAAAATTTTCGGGACGGTCCTCACAAATCCAAAATGTCCCCAAAAGTATACGTTCATATATTTTTTGGTCCCGATAAGTACCACTTGGGATACATATCCCAGAAAACCAAGAAGAATCATTCAAGTACCAGAAATATGATTAAGAATGATACAGAAGTATTTATTTTGGACTGAAATCATTTGGACTGAAATCGAAATTTAGTATATGTGATCTAAGCTGACCGTACATTTCTTTTTATTTTCTCTCCCTAAGTGCCCGGGAAAAAAATATACTAAAATTATATTAGAACTAAGTGTTGGAAAAATCGAAATAGTTGGGATTGGGATGGCAAACTAAATAGTAGGATTCTTACGGTACAAACTATCCGTGTTGATACATTTTACTATTTACATACAAGCCTTAATAAATTAGGTTAGGTCAGGTTTAAATATTTTTTCAACTTCAACTTCTTCAAAGTTTTACACTTTACCAATATACAATATTTCCGAATTTATTAACAATTGATTAAAAAAGATAATTTTAATTTTTTTTCGTTTTTTTTTTTTGTAATGAAAAAATGTACAGGAATTGTTTAAGAATAATCTCGCAATATGTGGAAAATTTTCTAATTTTTTTCGGCATTTGCAAATCGCTTCTCCATTACAATATTTTCCCTTGTGTGTTTGGATGTTTGATATTAATATTATTGATAACATTTCTATAATTTTCGATAAAATTATATATTCGATTTTGCTATATATGTACAATATTTCTTATACTGCTTATTACTTCGAAAGATCACCACGTCTGTAATGGCGAGAAAAAAATGCATACGAATTATTTTTACAGTGTTATCTCATTTGCGAGGCCGATCGTGCTCAACGTTGCAGTTTTGATCGAAAAGCTCGTCTCAATGCCGTGAATTAATGCCTTTATTTAAAGGCGAGTGACCCCATTGCCGTAATCTGCGAGTGACAGAGACTCAGCGTTAAGTGCACGGGTGACTCGCGGTCACGTGGGGCATTTCTTCCACAAGTATCTGGAAGTATTGCGAGTGGTCGAGAGAGTAGGGTTCGTTCGGAAGGTCGGAAGGAAGGAAAGGAAGAGAGAGAGAGAGAGAGAGAGAGAGAGAGAGAGAGAGAGAGAGAGAGAGAGAGAGAGAAGAAAGCCGGCAGCAGCGGCTCTGACCACGCACGTCACCGGCACCCGCGATCCGACGCGACGTGTCCGAGGCGTACGTCGTCGCGCGAGGTGGTTCCCCGCGCCGTATATAGCGCCGCTGCGGGGGGCAGGGGCGTGGGGGCGCGAGAGGTTCGTCCGGGAGAAAAGAGAGGGTCCGGTGGGCTGGTACCCAAGGTTATGGAAGTGGCCGAGGAGGAGGGTCCCGTCGCCTTCTTCCTCCTGCTCCCGGCGGACGTGTGCGGGATAGGCAGTTAGAAGGCGACCGTATCGCTGGCCAGGCGAACCAACAAACGGCTCTCCCTCTCCTCTTCTTTTTCCTCTCGCCCACCCTAGGCTCTTTCTCCCGTTCCCTCTCAAGATGCGCCGCAACGCAGGCACATGACTTTTCGCAGATGTGCAGTTGTGCAACGACACGTGATAGAGTCGGTCGGGATTTAGTGGCGGAGCGCGGTGACAAGTTCCTAAGCGCTCCTCTATATATATATATACACACACATATATATATGTGTGTAGCGGGTGAGAGGTGTCGCGTGGCAGCCGTTCAGCAGTAGTGTTGGTTCGTCTTCTGGCCCTCCGACAAGGGGGGCACTTACCGGATAGAGTGCAGTGTTGTACGGTAGAGAGTGTTCCATCATCAGGTGGCACGCGAGGCTGATGGGACGACACGAGGACTAACCGACAGTGTTGTGGGTGCGTACGAGGTGCATATACGTGAAGTAGGTCTTCGCGGGGATTTCGACGCGCCGATCCTCGACAGCGGCACGCTCTACAAGAAGCGACAATATTTTATGGTGCTGCGATCTTCATTTTGTTATTGTTGTGGTGCTCCGCATAACCCTTCCTAACGGCACTCTTGGGGGCAGAGAGCTCATTTTCAGAGGTGAGTCTCGTTCTCGATTCTTTACGATCGGTGAAATTCTGTAGTTAAAGAAATCGCCGAAGAAGGTCCACCCTACAAGTGAACTTTTGCAAAAACCTGTCCAGTCGATGAGGAGGATAACAAGTGCCAAGTCGTCGGCCATTTTTATTTTGGCAACCGACATGTCCGGTCTAGTGATGGGTGAAAAATAAGTTCTGGCGTGTAACCACTGGCCACCGAACATCGGGGAACCCAGCCACCCTTATTATAAATCGTCATTTTAGACAAAATGCGTTCACCATCTTGGATCCTTGAAAACGGTCTTCAGATTAGGTGCGAGCACAATTGCGCCCAAATCGGGAAATTAAGGGTCGCCGATTACGAATGGGTCTGAGCACGATGAAAACTCGAAACCTGAAAGGACTTAGGGGGACTTGGACGTTTCATTGTACTCAGACCTATTCGTAATCGGCGAACCCAAAAATCCCCTAATCAACTGTTTTTACAACAATCGTAAAAACCCTTGGTGACCCTTAGAGTCGTTGTAACAACATATACGCGTCCAATGATTGGTGCATCCTTACGGCATATCGTCAAGTGTTATTTATGAGTGCGAGGTTTTGGTCTTGGTATCGTGAAGGATCATCGTCCTTAAAACAGCAATGATCTCGGTCCTCCACGTCATGATGAAAAATAGATTGGTCTTTGGGCTTGGTAACTAGAGCATTATGTCATGGCTATTTACGATATATAAGCCTTCATGCTCCAATCTCACGTAATTCTTTTCATTTCTCGAGTCTTGAAATTGAGGATGACTTGGTGTCTCCTTCAATTATAATCGGAGTAAAGAAGCGGAGTAGTCCTGTAACTCTATTTTGGGTGATATTGTTTGACAATGCCTTGGGTCTAACAATGGCTGATTTCGGTTTTTAGTGGAGGATTCCAATAGAGTTTTAGAATTGATACTCTACTTTTTTTTTCGTTTTGTCACTCGTGATTGGAAAAACTATGCGAGCTCGTGGTGTTGCGGAATTTAGTTGCGGAGTTTAGAAATAGTATACATATTTATCAGCTTTTCAACCCTTTTTGGGTATTCATCGGGATTGATCATTCATATACCGCACAAATCTGAACCTGGACTCGAAACTTGGCAAAATATGTTGTAAGGCATGCTATGATGTTTTTCATTGTCCTAAAATCGCTGAAATATCAATTTAAAAACGAGAGAGGATAGGACGCCATTCAATAAGAAAGGGAACCAGATATATGAAGTAGGATTTACGTTTTAGAACCCAAATTTCTGAAGAAGTTGTGAAACCATCTTCTATTTGAGATGAGATGAAATCATGGTCTTAAGGTAGTGTTAATTTTACGACAGTTTAAGGGCAACATCTTCGTCATCGACTAGAAAAACTTTCCTCTTCAGATGGTACATGAATTTCTGAAACATAATAGAGAATTGTAAAAGTAAATGTTACAGGTGGTTCCCCACCGTTAAGACTGCAGTCTTTGAAAACAATGCGATTGTGGCCTAGATAGAATTGACGGGTAAATATTTACAGATAATAAAGTCCTGGGTGAAAGTCGGTCTTGGATCTGTCATTAAGACGATATTTATAAAATGAGACATTTCTTTTACAAATTTACTTTCGAAGCGGCCATAAATCATTTGACTTACCCTCCTCGACCTAGGACAAGATACAAGACGAGATATGAAGGTTCTTACGTCATAAAAGGTCATTCTTTAGGCGTTACTTTCACTGTTTATCATTATTTTAGGGTAGGTAGAAACTTTGGTATAAAATGTGGACAAATACCATTTAATTCTTTCGAAACTTTTAATGCGATGAAGTGTCGGTAATCCTCGATACAAATCATTGTTTGACATTTAGCATAAAAAATGTCGTGTGTAATTAAGTCATTTTTTTACATATTTATTTATTTGTACACGTCTAGTTTTTGCACATCCATTATTATGAAATATGGATCAAAACTCCAAAACAGTAGTGTTATCATTGTATCGACATGTACAGATAATTCAAATGTCTATCATGGCCAGACTGAAAAAGTATATTATAAAAGTCACGTGACTGATGCTAAACAATTAAAAACTCGTCTGGAAAGTAAATCGTAAAACGACTGTCACGCGGAAACTCTTAACGGATTGGAGTAGGTCAGTTTTTAATAGCAGGGCAGGGTGGGGGCAGCAGACCAACAGAAAGTATATCAAACTTTGTTTTTCTTTCAATTATAAGAGCTTCGCGCAACGTCATAAAGGGTCATTTTGCGAGAACCTTTACTTGAATCGCCTAAAAACCTATAACTAAAAATTTCAGAAACGAAATAGAATAAAAGAAAAATTCGTTTAAAATTCGTCATCTTGCGTAGCGCTTATACGCGCATTCTGGTTTCGAAAAAATGCAAGGAAAAAAAAAGCGGTAAACGAGACGATCGAACGACTAGCGATAACGGGATAATCGCGATAAAGCCAGTGTATATACAGAGGATGTAGAGCTGGGGAGGCGCAAAAAGCATGGACGCGACTGAATGCACCGCCAAATTTGCCGAAAGCAATTGGAAGCGCAAATACGGAATTGTAACGTTCTCCTATTGTGCTCAACCTGCCGGAAATTCGCGGAAATCCCATGTAGAACCCCACTCGTCGGTCCCGGTTGCTCTTGCCGCCGCGCGCCAAACCGTTATACGTGCAGTTTAGACCGGCGGAAAGGCCTAACCTAACCCTAAGCCTAAGTAGCCACATAAGATGGGAAGACGCGATGGGACACATTTTTTCGTGAAACTTCTATTAGGACCTTCGGTGGCCTGTGATGTATGCATAGGTATAGGTTTAGGGATTCATCAACAATGGTCATTTAATGATATGAAACGATGTATTCAATATCTACAGTAGCTTATTAAGTGCTTATGTCAATATTTGGATAATTTTAAGGAAATAATTATTCATTAAATAGAAATCTGAAAATGTCAAGCATGATTTATTCCGAAATGTCTTTCTGACTTGCTCGATATCACAAATGCCATCGGTATCAGGGTCGTTAATAACCGTCTTCCGACCATGTTGCTGTGCAAATTCGCAAACTGCATGTAGACTGGACGGCAAATCGTAAACACACCTGACCATTATCAATATGTTTCTGTAGAAATTAGTCATGATTGCGAATTTCACTAGGCTTGCATTCATTTCAGTCGAGTAATATTAATAGTCACTTTTCAAAGTCGTGATAAAGAAATGTCGTTATCTCTTATCTTAACCCTTCCTTTCGTCCTGGTATTTTTTGGAACGGTAAAAGTGCTTTAAAAAATCTGAAAAAAGTCATGGAACTTCTTTCAACCTTGAAGTTGAAGTCGAATTATATGATTTTGGAATACAATTTTTTTATTTATAGTTTGTTAAAAAAAATGGAATGAAAATGAATGGAATGAAATTTCGCGGGGGTCGCTTTCGACCCTCGTAGTGGACAGAAGGGTTAAAAGTATTTAAATCGATTAATGGATCTTGAATCTTGTTCAATATATACATTCTCCAATGTATTGACAAGAAGTTGCAGTTATTAATTTAAAAAATTTGGCGATAACCATTGATAACATATTGCCGAAGTAATATTTTAAAAGTATAAACGTGAAATCATTATTACACACTATTCATTGTTATACATATATTAAGTGAAGAAATAGCCTGACTTCTATTAGGGTGATATTTTAGGCAGGGATGTAAAATGTAGAAAAAAAAATATGAAAATTACAAAAAATATTTTTAAAATATCTTTTTCAATTCGATTTTGTCGAATGTAGAAAACAAGGGAAACGATGTTTTTTGACAATTTTGGAAGAGAAAATTAATAAGTAACAGGCTTATATACGACTTCTTTTTTTAATGATTTACGTTGGACCATGGCAAAAGTAAGTGTTTCGACGCATCATCGTTAAAAAAATTTGTTATTTAAACATTCTAAACAGTATATGCTTATATGTGGATCATATATGTTCCAAACATGGTCATATATAATTGAGTTAGAACGATGCATGACCATATATATATATATATATATATATATGATCCATATGATATATATATATATATATATATATACACTTATATCAGGCCAAAATCCCTGTATAATTATATGTCGTTATATCTCAATTATATATGACCATATTTGGAACATATATGATCCAGATATATGATTCAAATATATTTATATCTGATATTTATATCGATCCCCGACAATCAGGTTTTGGAAAAAAAATACTTTATTATACTTTTAAGGTGCGAAATATTATTAATATTGTAACTAATGAGACCTTGGGTTTATTTTATAAACAAAACAAAAATAAATCCTTGCAAAAATAATTTTATTTATGACCTGCTTTCAAGAAATATTTAGAAAGCTTATAAAATTCAGTGATTTCAACAAAAAATCAGAAATTCTCTCTATAAAATCTTGCGTATAACTTCGCTGAGTGGACTTTTAATATTTCGTAAGCTGACGTCATACGTATGGCGATTTGTTTCAAAACATTTTTTTTTTTTTGTTCATGGTTTTGTAATAAATATGGAAGTTCGAAATTGAATTTGGAAAAATTCGTTGAATAAAGTCGTAGAGAATCTTTTCCCCTATAAAAAAAATAAGCAGCCTCAGGTTGAAATCGCTCAATTTTACAAAATTTTGTAAATATTTTAAAGAATTTTTAAAAGGAAAAGTTCAATCATAAATCAACGTTAAGGTGGTTATAAAGTAGAACAGTTACCGACCGAGCTTTCCAACAATAAAAGTATAAATAAAAAGTGATTGAAACATTTTTTCAAAATTTGGGCTTTGGAAGGGTGATTTTGGTTCAAAATTAAACGAGAATTATCAGAAATAAATTATTTTTGGAGCTGGCAAGAGAAAATAATTTATTTCGGATAATTCTCGTTTAATTTTGAACCAATTTCATCGATATTTTTTTAGGCCTTTGAAAATGTTATGTAGAATGACCCTTCCAAAGCCCAAATTTTGAAAAAACGTTTCAATCCCATTTTATTCATACTTTTAAGGTTGAAAAGCTTGGTCGATAACTGTTCTACTTTAGAACCACCTTAAGTAAATGTTTTTAGGGCGGTTTTAATTTTCTTATAAACAATTTATAAACAATGGAAATAATCCTTTGTCTCATCAATATTAATATTATCAATAAACAATAATAATAACAATATGGGAAATCCTAAAAGTATAATCGATGAAAGTATAGTCAAGTACTTTTTCCTAAGACGTTCTTTTCAAATATCGGCCCTTCGTAATGACTGATCAAAATTGTCATTGCTTAATTCAAATCAACTTTCATTAATTAATTATTTGCAAAAAAAAAAACACAATTAATAATTTGTTGAATATAAGTTGTATATATCTCCAGGCAAACCTGACGGCATTTAATATCACAGATTTATCACAATATCTATGCATTATTACATATATATATATATATATATCACAGAAAGCTTACATGTCCGCTGTGATATTACTGTGATATAACTGTGATATTAAATGCCATGTGGGAATAGTTGTGAGGACTCGGATTATGGGGACTCGCGTATACAGTTCAGGTTTGGTCCGATGAGGTTACGTATGCTGTTGAGGTTCGCAACGTTGGAGTCCAACGAAAATTATAAAAAAATATTTAAAAAATATCTTTTTTCATTCAAATTGGGTTCTTTGTGCATAAGGAATGCATAAAATAATTTGGGAGGGAAAATAAACAAATAACATATATTTTTTATGCTTTTCGTTGCACTCCAACGTTGCGAACTTCAACAACATGGTTACGTTGCGATTCTTCTTTTAACATGTATTGAATATACATCACTAACGTCCAAGATTTATTTTATTGTAATTTTTTTTAATTAATGAGCATACTTTTAAGTAACAGTATTCCATCCACAGAGTTCCTATAAGTATGGGATTATGTGATAAATTTGTGGGGACGGTATACTCATAAATTCATTTTTTGGCCCCCGATAAAAATGGATCAGATATGATTATATCTATATAACGAGATATAATTATATCGGATTTTGACCTGATATAAGTATGTATATATGGTCATATATCGTTATATCTCAGTTATAAATGACCATATATGGGACATATATGATTCAGATATAATTATATCTTGGTCAGATTTTTTTACATTCTCCCCACCTGTAGGCCTAGGAGCTATATATACATATATACTATATGGTTGTATCAAACATATAAATAGTTGTATCAACCAGAAGAATGAGTGTGACAACTATAGTGTGATTGTACCAATAGCACTTTTTTCCGTGTATATGCATATTTTTTTTAAAGTGCCTTGGAGAAAGTAAAAGTTTCTATTGACAAATTTAAAATAAAAAATGTAATTCTTTCAGTATTTCTTTCGCGATTTCAAATACAGACAATGAATATTTATCACGATCACATCATATGCAGTGAAAAATTGTTATTTTCAAGTAGATATTTATTTGAGTAGTATAGCAAGTTAATATTTTCTTAAATTAAGAAAAGATTTTCTTGAATGAAGTAAGATTTACTAAAAAAAAAAGGAAACATTTTCTTAATTCAAGTAAATACATTTACTTACATATAGAACTATTTTTTTGGTCTACGTAAAATGCAATACATTCATTTTTTAATATTCTTCCAGGTGAATATAAGAAACAACACAAAAATAGTAAAAGAGCAGAAATTTATGTTTTCATTAACTTTAATGAATCAGACGTTCATTATCTATTTTACGTGCATATTACCATACGTCTTTATTTATTGATAAAATTGATAAAATTAAAGTAAGATTATATAGTGTTCAAGCCATTATGCGAGTACTGCATCGATTGCATTTTTGTCAAACCCCTTCAGAAGCGACACGAAAACGAGAAGTTTTTTCGTGGTCATGCGAAGGTGTTGTATCGCCTATTATATCGTGATTCATCATAAAGGGTTGGTTATATATGAGAAAATATCGATGTAATTATGGACGATGATACGCAAATACTTTTTCCAGACTTTATTGCAAAAGAAGTAAAACTAATTCATTTTTCGTGGGCAAAATTGAACAAAAATTCATAAAAGTTAGGATTATTATTATTTTTTTTTTTTTTTAATGTATTATCATTGCTCAATCCACGATTTTAAATGTGCACACAAGTTTTTTTTTTTCTGAATGTCTATGCAAGACATTATTTAGCTCGTTGTCATATAAGATGCCATCCGGGAACAGGTATAGAAAAGGTTTGTGTATTTTTAACCATCAAATTAAGTTCCACGCTTAAACGACAAGACCCTGCGGCACTCTTGAAAGGCCAGAAAATCGTGTCAGAATTGTCGGAAACTCACATACCGTGAAACTTTTGTTGTCGATGCAACTTTTTTGTCGACGTGAAGGCGTGACGTTTCTCGTATTTATCCCATACTGGACGGATCATTGATTTATTAAAGGAACGGACGTGTTCATTACGCTACTAAAAATCTTGCCGCGAAAATATTTAAAAAAAGTGTTAGGGACATTGTTCAAGGATATTTAGAAAGTAGGTACTTTATTTTCGTTCGATGTTTCTACGCGATTCTTTTCTTTTATCCGCATCGACCAATAAACCTAAATCTAAAATTAGTCATGGAATAATTTGTCAATTAGGACGACTTTATAAATGTGCGCAAGTAAGTGCCGTTTTTACGAATATTCCTAGTATTTATAACACAAATTCCTTTCATTCTTATCGTCCAGTTGTTTTCAAAATTTGCTATATGTTTAACTTGTTAAAACGAACCAAAGTTATCCGTCTTCAGAAATATCGGTAACTTTGATTCACTGTTAAAAATTTCTTTCGGAAGCTTCCGTAAATGTGACCGAAGTTTTATACGGTTACTGTTTCAGAATTTTATGAAACATAAACAGAAACATA
>JAPYZR010009601.1:0-12708 GCA_030522945.1 Trichopria nigra
GCTATCGCGTCGTAAAAACTAGCGCCACTACAGCAGTCCCCCCTATGATAACGCAATGCGACTCCATGGTTCAGAGCTGCACCCTCAAAAATTAGCGCCTCCACAGCAATCCCCCCATTATATAAACGGATAACAGCCCTGAAAATTTACGCGGACTACAGCACCATTCAAAAACTAGCGCCACGATCGACATTCCCCCTATTATTGACGCTGTAGTCTTCCCCGGGGATTGACTCTCGACGGGGACCGCGGCCTTAACGTTTTACCACGTTACAATATATCCTGCTGAATTATCAAAGACAGAAGTTGAATAATGGGGGGTTGAAATTGATAGTGAGGTAATAAAAGTTTCTTATCGCTTCCTATTGGATATTGAAAGAGATTGACAGCGATAGATCATCTTTCTTACAGAAGGGATCCGTGTCCCATGTGTTTAATTCTATCTAGCTCCTAAAGAATAATTTCACCTAGATCGTGATTTGGTTACGTAGGCAGTCACCCCGGATTGCGATCCCATATAGTTATATGTGCAGCACTGAAACAAAATGCGACCAGCGCCCAACCAGATTTGTACTGTATTGGTAAGCCGTGCTCTTCCTAGCAGGGCACTAGCTGTAACCAAGAATTGTCTAGGCAAATTTCCCCCCGGGTAAGCACATATGAATTATATGTAATGCGGCGACAATCTTGCTCGCAACTCAGCAATATTACAACAGATACATCACTTTGCGATATAGTCTCAATAATATTATTTGAAATATTCTCTAATACTAGACCAAGAAATGTTCCTGCGTAATATTGATGCAATATTTTAACAATATATAACACGGAGATATATCACCATATAATTTATGCCTAATATTTCAATAATATTTCTTTGTAATATGTAGCATAGCAATATTGTCATAATATCTCGTTAATATTATGTTGAGATAAGTCACCTCAAAATTGATTAAAGCATAATTGTTCAATAATATTGCTGGAGGATATATCACAACGCAATTTTTCTCTAATATGACAATAATCATACATAGAAAAATATGTATCGACGTAATATTTCCGTAATATTGCTGCAATATTACTGGCAATGAATCCAAGTATAGATGGATTACACGTATATTTATATTTTTTACACCTCTCGTTATAAAATGAGCCCAAGCAGACGTAGAAATAATTAACGCACGAAAGAATTGCAGGATTGTAATCATTGCGAGTGCACCACCTCAACACCATGAAGTGAGTATTCACGCTCTGTATGGCGTAATGCTTCTCTAACCATCTAATTACAAGTGTACTTAAGCTTATAAATAAAAATGCTTACACGTGCCTCGAACTAGTTTCTGTTGAAGATGTCTCGGACTCACTTCTGCATTTCGTTTCTTCTGGCGACTAGTTTTCTCGTTATATCATTTACAGAACCCGTACATCGACTAAACCTACAAAACAATAACATTATAAAATGTCCAAGTTACTCTAATTTATCAGTGTGTAAAACTGACATAGAATCGAATGATAATCATGAAAATTCTAAAAATAACGAAAAAAATCACGAACATTTTCAAATATATGAATCACGAGTAACTGCAGATCGACCTTTTAATGATTTGGAGGAAGGTAATGAAATTTCACTAATACATGAAATATATAAATGTTTTAATTAAACCTTACTCTAATTAACGCTATTTGAAATATCACGATATGAACTATAACTTTTTTTTTATCTATATAACTTTGCAGATGGTAGAAACTTACAATAGTAATAGTTTGGAGTTAGACCTAAGTAGATTAATGCGGCTGTCGATGAACAGTTATTGTCAACCGTAAATTTATGTTCACTCAAATTTTAGCTATCATCAAGTAACGTTTAAAATAAAGTAAAATTGAATAATATTCTACCTTACAGTAAAAGATATATAAGTACACATTGAAAAAGAATGTTTTTTTTTAATTTATGGACAATTATAACGTAACTAAATTATAGGCTTTAATTGGTCTATGTGACCTATTTATTATTTCTGCTACTGCTATTCTTCTTATAATCATTTTTCTTAGAGTATTCACACTATACTGACTTAATACCTTTAAGTCTAGTTGGTAGACTTAATTATAACAGAAAATAGTGTATTATACGCCACGAGGGCTAGATAAGCGGGTCTTTTCGCATCCTTAAATGCAAAAGTCATATATTCTTACTGTTATATTAGTCGACATTTTAAAAGTGGATAATAATCAGATTATGAAACTTATAATATATAGTATATAATATATTTTAAATACTCAACCTATTTAAAAAAAGAAAGATTGCAAGAAATTTTTTAATTGGAAAAAGAGCAGAGAAGAAGAAAATTTAAATAAGTGTAGGAATTAACAAGTCTCTAATTCATATGCTTGAACGTTTTATGAATATATGAATATACGCCAAGGGGTCGAAGCGGGTTTTTTCGAGTATATGATGATATAATGATAAAGTAATCGCAGTCCTGGAGAAAATCGAAGAGCACAATTGTTCAAATTCACTCTTAAATGGTACTAATGTTACGTTTGAGTCTCTCTTAACGCCTAATAAAGCGTGACTCAAGAGTGAAATTGGACACCGATTTTTACCAAAGAGGTGGCGCTGTATATTCATTCGATATAATATGAAATATGTGCATACATATAATATATAACTCTCTAAACGGTGAACTCATCCTGCACACGCGCAATTAAAGACGAAGTTCCCAAAAAAAGTTAAGCGGTAACTACATGAATCTTCCCCAATTTATACACATACAATATGTACATATTTTTAAGTTAAATGCGGCTAAATATACATATGTGTATATTATAGGCTAAATATCACGGAAAAAGTTAGGTTACTGCGCCATGAATTCTAGTTTTTCCAATCGAATTGACTGGTTTTACTATAATATATTGGCTTCACCGATTAAATAATAAAAATAAATTTCTAATAATAATATTTTTTTTACGATGGGATGGGGAAACCTTCAAAAGGCACCATCGAGGGTCCGCACTCCATGGCAGTGTGGGATTCTTACTCACTAAAACCCCACACCCTTCCAGCGGCTGATGGTAGGATATTAATGCCACGCAGGAACACCTGTTAGGCCTTTCAAATCCGGGTGGCGACGCTGCTTCATCTCTCGAGGGACCTCCGGCCTGCAACCAGCCCCTCTCCTCTCCAGATATTACCGCCCGATATTATTGGCGGCCACACTTTCCGCGATCTTTTTGCGGCGCAACGTCGTCTCTATAAATTTGGACACCCGCCCCCACCACCACACCGACTGAAGCGTCACGCCGATGATGTCCGGACCGATGGCACCCACACTTTCTTGTAACTCTTGTCGTAGCCCACTCCAATCCACACATTCAAAGAACGTGTGGAAGGCGTCATCCCGAGGGGAGCCGCAATGGGCACATGCCTATATCCCCATTTTGCGGATATAGGCCCGGAACAGGCCGTGACCAATCAGGAATTGAGTGAGATAACAATTCACCTCTCCGAGGGGCCGATTGATCCACGCATCGAACCGAGGTATAAGCCGCGCGGTCATTGACCCCACGTCCCCTCCTCCTACAGGGATTGCGAAACACGAAGGGTTTCCACCCTCGCGCTCCTCGATGCCTCACTTCGTCAGAGTGTTTCTCTCCCTTGGTAGATGAGCTTCCTTTCCTGCGCTTGGAGGTCAATGTAGATAACCCCCGCAACTACAAGGGCTTCCTACTCCGAGACCGTGCGGTAGTAGCACTCGATTCGGAGAGCTCCTTTCCGCTGGACCGCGACGAAGCGTTTCCGATATTTCTTAAACCGCATGCATCACCTGATCAAGCTTCATTTGAGCCTTCTCAATGTCTCTAGTGACGACCATGATCAGTACATCATCCGAATATCCGATCAGGGAAGTGTCCTCGGGCATATTCAGGCGCAGGATACCGTCACACGAGATATTCTGTTTCGTACACCAGGAAGCGGTCCTCGAGGTAGCTCTCAAACATCCGATAAATGTACTGAGGCACCCCGAGTTCTTTCAGCGCCCTGAACACAGTCGTCCAACGCACTGAGTTGAAGGCGTTCTTCACGTCCAAGTCGGCCGCCAGGTAGACGAGGCACGGTTAGTGATTAGCGCACTCCATCGACCTGGTCAAGGTTTCCTAGACCAGCTGTGCTGGCTATCGGCGAGTCCGCCATGACCCCCTGAAGTCGAGGTCGCAGGAGGATCTCGACGAGCTTTCCGGCAGCATCGAACATACAGAGAGGCCTATATGACGATGGGGAATCCGCCGGCCCTTTTTCCTTGCATATCAGCACAAGTCGCGTAGTCTTCCAGCGGGCAGGGAAGATTCCCGCTTTCAGACACGAATTGTAAGTGTTAAGCAAAAGCTCCGGGTAGTCCTCAGTAATGGCTTTCAGCACCTCCGTTCGAAGCCCATCCGGACCCGGCGCTTTCTTGTTTTTCATCGTACGGGCCGCTCTCTCCAGTTCCTCTCCTGTAAACAGCGGTACGTCCGGGTCCTCCGAGTATCCCGAGCGATCTGATCGTTTTTGATGTGAGAGGAAAAGGGTATCCACGTTGTGGTCGACCGTGTTCGCGTCCCTGGACGCACTCTTTGCGTACGCGCCAAGTTTTTGGGACATAATCTTATACCCTAATTCCCATGGATCCTTGTCTAGATCTTCACCCAGCTTCTCCTAACATTGGCGCTGGCTAGACCTGATGACCCGTCGGAGCTCTCTTTTGGCTATGATGTAATTCGCCTGCTTGAAGGCACTCACACCGTGTTTTCCCCTAGCACGCAGTGGTCGCCGTAGTTTCATGCACTTACGCCGAAGCTCGGCGATCTCACTCCTCCACCAGTAAGCAGAGTCTTTGAATCTGGGCTTCATTTTCGTCACCTCCACTTTGCAGACTCGATGGATGAGGCGCATTGTGATGTCTGTCTCCCTGTACCCTGGCATGATAAAGGTGGTGACCCGACCGGTGTTGAGTACCACCAAGCCGAGCCCGGATATCCAGAACCCGGTTTCCCATCGAATCCCCCCCCCCCCCCCCCCCCCCCCCTCCTTGCTATCTCCCTCCCCCCCCCCCTCCCCCCGCCCCCCCCCCCCCTCTCCCCCCCCCCCCCCCTCCCCCGTTTGGGTTGAATTAACAGCTGACATAAGTCACACCGCCACTCCTCACCCAAACGAAGCCCTCACTAGATCCATGACCCGTTATGTATAATTTTCGGGGGTTCGGAATCCAGATCGTCGCCGTACCTAGCGTGTCCTCATACCACCCTGATCCTTACCTGCGTCGGTATTGCTCACTGATTGTGACCGTATCAACTTACCTCTCAGCGCAGATCTGGGTCAGAATGTCATGAGCGACCCTGCTCCTATTGATGTTACAGAGAAAACAAGGGCGGAGAAGACACTGAGGATCCCTTATATCTATATCCCCGATATGGCCGAAACCGAGGTATCGGAAGCATCTCGTGATTTCCCTGCGCTGCCTTATTCTGCAGTTATTGACGAGTCCTAATCGGATCGTCCGCAACTGCAGAAGCCTCGATGCGGTCTCCTCCTCCAGCGCAACAACGGCCATACATTGCATCCAGCTCGAGGAGAGGTAGAGGAGCCTCTCTGACGTCCTTCATAGTTACGCAGCAGTCGAGTTCGGCAATCTCCAGGAAAGTCCTGGGAGTCAGTTCCCTATCCCTACCGGTCTCACCGACTTCTTTCTGGAGAGTGTCAGGGAGGTTCCTCCTATTTGCGGCCGACGTGATTTTAAGCTCAAGGAGCACCTCTCCCGAGCGTGTTTGGCGTAGGCTACGCACCGACGCTCCGAGGCTCTCAGGGCCTACAATGTAGATGGCCCTGACACTCTCGGCATACGTTTTGCCGTCCGCTGGTTTTAGCGAGATGACATCAGGCCGAACGCGCTTCTTCTTCTTCGGCGTTTTGCGCACATCATCACTGGTTACACCACCGTTCTGCTGTTTCGGTGGTGTGCTGTTTGATGCCGCCGGAGTCGCCGCGGGCGCGGGTGTCCGCTTTTTCGGTCTAGCCTCCCTCCGTCCCTCATCTTTTGCGGCGTTGTTATCCGCGGTCGCACCTATTCGTCTTTTATTCGCGGGCGCCATCTGCGGAGGAGTGGGGCTGGTCGCCGTCCTCTTTCGACCCACCATTATCATTGCCGACGGTGGCACGCTGATGGTAGTGCTTTGCGGAAGCTTTGTGAGCTTCCGTCTTGCCACCGACATCGTCCTCCTGATCTCCTCCAGGGAGTCCAACATATCCTCAAGCTTCGGCAAACCATTCTTGACCGTAGATGCGATGTTCGGCTGTTTCTTTGTCAGCATCGACCCTCTTCTCGGTTTCAAGAATCGTTCTCCAAAGCTTCGCCATTTCTTCGGCGTATGCTGTTGCATTTGTAGCATTAACACCCCCGTGACCAAGTGGTCAACCACGGGGGAACTGCGGTCGCATGATGTCGACGCCTGAGAGCCCGCTTGCTCACTCTCAGCCGACGGAACTGGAGTATCGCTCCCCTGCTCCGTAAACGTTTTTTTATTTTCGTTTGCTTTCATGTTGTGTCAGTGGAAAGTGTAAATAGTACGGAAAGTAAAAAGAATTTTAATCGCCTTGTGAATAGAAAAGAAAAATTATAATGTACACACGTATTTTCAAAATATACTTTTCTTACATAAATTAATTATAAATTGTATACGGTTGAATATCACCAGAGTAGGATTCTCCGTAAAACTTTTCAAAAAGGGCAGCCAAGTTTTTGACAAGCCATGTGAGAAATGCTTCGAATGAAGACCTATACAAGGCGTATAGACGGGAAGCGAAACATAGGGAATACATATGTTAATTCAACGAAGATCATGATTGGCGGATGAAACTGCTGCATCGTGCAAGTCATAATTTGGCTATCACGTAGAGTTGATGATAAATACCACAAAAAAATTGTTCGTTCAATTAACGAAAAAATATTAAAAATAATCAAGCATCCTAATATCATTTGTTCATTTGTTTTAAAAGAAAATGCAATTTCATAACTTGCAAATGCTTCTCATAAGAATTTCCAATATAGTCGTTCTTTTATTTATAATTTCATACTACAAGAATTATAAAAGTGTAAAAAATTGTATAATAAATAATTTTTTTACAAACTGTTTTAACAATATTATAATAATTAAGATTTTAAGAAAAAGATTTCTTACAGAATGAAATAATTTTTATTATTAATTATAATTGTATGTCGAAACCTCTAATGTGAATAGTATTACAATTTCTTATAGTCGGAGAGGCATTACCGACACCATTTTTAATGATTCAAGTAATGTCGATTCTTCTGATGCTCATGGAAATATACATAGGAAGTCGAATAATTCCAGCCAGTGTTTTAAGTTCTTACATTCAGTCAGTCATCTAAACTGTCTGGAGTTCTAATAGGAGGGTTCTTATAAATAGAAAGACGATTAATTATACTTCATAAATCAAAACGCTGACTGGAAGTATATTCTATGTATATTGTATGAAATCATTGTAACTGTCAAATCTCTTCTTTTTAAACATATCTAGAAAAGAAGGGATTTGAAAGGTACAATGGTTTCATACAAAATATTTACAACCGGTATCATAATTTATAAAGTTTAATTTATGGTCCTTCTATGTGTAACAATAATCTTGACTGTCTCTATCTACAGAAACTAGATGGCGGATTAAATTTCATGAATCAAAACAATGGCTGGAATTATTATATTTCCTACATAAATTGCCGCACCTTTCAAATTTCTTCTTTTCAGATACATTCAAAGTTCAGCATATTGCACTTCAGTAATTACACTCACCTTTTTTTCATTTTACTAGAAAAAGTTCTCCGAGGCATTAAACCCGCATAACCCAATTTAAAACCCCAAGAACATCCTTCAAAATCACATGACCCTGACCATGACATTTCATATGTAATTCCAGGGCTCTCTTCTTTTGAAATTGGGCTGGATACTCGGGCACTTGACACACTGCATGGTCAGTTCTGGTATGGAGTTTTTCAGAGCTTGTTAAATTACGGAGATACCTGAAACAAGAAAGGAAACACGAACACATCACAAAAAGCACCATATTTTTTTATATACATCTCTCATGTCTCATCTTACTCACCCAAAATATCAGCTGTATGGTACCATCTTGATTACATATAATACGGCTTTCCACAACCATCATAATTACAGACATATGTTGCATGACTCTGATCATGACACTTCATATGTAATTCCAGAGCTCTCTTTGTTTGGCTAGACATCAGGCACTTGACACACTAGGCGGTTAAGTTTGGTATAGAATTTTTGAGGCTTGTTAAATTACGAGGATACCTGAAATAAAAAAGGAAACACAAATTCATCATACAAATCACAATATTTTTAAAAAATATTTCTCATGTCTCTTCTAATATATAATAATAATATTTATTAATTAATATATCATTATACAAGTAGTGTTTTTGAATATACTATAATGATCAAACCGACGTTAATTGTAAATAAAAGCTAATCATTGTTTCCTATCATGCATTACATCCATTACTCGAATTAGACCTTTAAGCGACTTGAATTCGAGTAAAGAGAAAATGTCAAAAATCAAGACAATTTTGCAACGTGATTTTGGAATTTTGAAGCATATGTTATTAAATATATTGTATACAAATGTATTTTGTATCACGATGGCTTCTAGGTGAAGTAATATCGCAAAGATTTGTTGAGCAATAGTGTTGGATAAATAGATCTTATAATTTCACCGTACATATTTGTCGGTTTGGTTTGAGCTGAAAACCAAATGACAGATTTCCTAACCTCTGAAAACTGCTGAACCTTTATACGATTTAAATGTCCCATTTCTGAACCCATTTCCATTCCTATTCTTATCATATTATTTCGGTCAGTAGCCCTCATGACATCTACAATTCTAAAACAAATATATTATAAAAAATGCCTCAAAACTCTGCACGCTTTTCGACATTCCCTTCATTTCCATTCAGATAGCCCTAAAGTCCTTAAGCCCATCATGATTCCCAGCTCTTATGTACAAAAATGTTGAATTTATTATTTATATATATATTTTATCATACTTACTATTTTTGCTAATCCTTTAGCACGCATTGTAAGTGCCTGCAGTAGAGGGAAAAGGGCAGAAGATTGATAGGTTCTGTGCACGCGCTATGAATGTTGACGTCAATCCATTGCTTCTGGTGACGTTGTCATAGTTTCGTCCGGGAACTGAAAAATAAAAAACAAATCCCACTTACCCACAAAGAACCATGTTTCTTTTATATTAATTTTCATCTTATTACTTAGCGTAAAAATGAACCTCCTCACTTTTCAATTTGAAGCCTCAAGCCTCATAATCACAGACATCAGGTGCATGATTCTGAACATGACACTTCATATGTAATCCCAGAGCTCTCTTCGCTTCAAACTTGGCTAGACACTCGAGCGCTTGTTGCACTACACGGTCAGGTTTGATATGGTTTATGCTGACTGGTTAAATCATAAGGATACTTGAAATTAAAAACGAAACACAAAGACATCACACAAAGCATCATATTATGTACATACATTTCTCATGTCTCATCTTACTCACCTAAAATATCATCTATGGTACCATCGTTTGATTCTACATATTCAGCTCTCAAACACGAAAACCGGGGCGATCAGCTGTCCATCGTGAGCTCAGCTAGACCTTTCTACCTTGACAATAATCGCGATACCTGTGAACAAAAAATAAACCGTGCATATCCACAAAAAACCGTGTTATTTTTTAGTATTTGCTTACTCACCGTAAAAATTTCTGATGACTTCAAAAATCCGATTTTGTTTTGTAGTCTTATGAAAACTGGGGCGATCAGCTGTCCGTCCGCCGTCAACACTTTTAGAATTTCCACGTCTCGCGTATGCGCCGGGCAAGCCATCGCGCCTTCCGAGTAGACACTTTATAACGCAGAAGGCCTCTGTGGAGGATAAGAGGAGGTTAAAGATCACCTTTGAGTCTGATGAGTACCTTTCTTTCTTTCAGTGCTTGGTAGAGTGTTCTCTTCGTTCTGTCGTTTAAGCCCCATGTCGGTCTGTAGGCCCTTGTTACCCTCTCCATGTGGATCCACGCTTTTATCAGCAATAATCTGGCAATGAGAGTGAAAAACCCTTCTCGGACTCCTTTAAGTTTTCTTTCCTAATACCAATTTCTACCTAGCAATCTAAATTTACTATATCTAAGATTCCCTATTTCAGAGAGACTTGTGTTCGCAGTAAACCACTACTAGCACCCCTCCCTGATTTGCCAGGAGTCTTAAGTGGTAAGTGTTCAGTTTTAGCTTTAACTCGTCCATAAGGTTTGGACCAGTGGCTCGTAAGAACTCTTTCTCCTCATAATGCGTTTGAACGCTTCCATGGCGGTTCTTACGAAACCTGCGAGGCGGAGCAAGTGACTAAAGTTCGTTAACAAATAACTTGGTTTGTTCGGCGAAGCGAAACACGTCCATTGCTCTCGAACGCCAATGAAAGAGTGTTGCTGGACGGAAGTAGTCCTTCTCGCCACAGCCGTTCCTATGAGCCGATGCAAGATGGAGCTGCGGAGCTCCTTCGAGTACGGTAACTCCTAACTAACCGTCCGGAATACCATTGAATATCCCCAGTGCAGTAATTTATAAGATAAAATACAATAAGTTCAATATCGTATACGTTAGAAAAATGAGAATAGTGGAACAATAAATACATTTTAAACGATAAAAACAAGTATACATGCCTAACAACACACAGAATGAACAGATTACATAATTTCAACTACAAAATTAAGTAACAGACTAGCAAAAGAAAGTAATGCTGTTAAGGAAACATTTACAATACTTTTTTATGACAAAAATAATAAATGCAATAAATATTAGATATGAACAATGATATTTACCAGAATTGTATGTAGCCTTATTACAGGTTAAATTTAAAGTTTACCCAAAAGTTTAAAAAGTATTTTAGGATTCAAAAGCATTCGAAATGGACAAAAGGATTCAAAAGGATTACGAAGGATTATACATGATGAAACGAATGCATTTTTATACCTTTTATCATGATTTTGTCCATTTTGCTTTTCAATCCTTTTTTCGATTACTGGGTGGTGATCGATGTGTATTTAAATCGCAATGATTATAGGCATCTTTATTTAGTTATTTACTGTATCATCAATTACAGCCAAAACATTAAAATCTGGTAAATATTAAAAAAAAAATGATAGACATTATTTTTTGAACATTTTAGAAAATTAAAGTCTGAAGGGGGCCACAAAAAATGGCCGAATAATTAAATATGCTTTATTTAAACAACAGCTTCGAATTCACGACGCGAATGGCAGCATTATTTTGCTCTGCTGTGCCCGACTGATTATAGCTCAAAAATATAGTGTTAATTTCTCGAGGCGTAAACTCAAACTGATTGGCTATACCATTATATATGATATATATATATATATATATATAATGTACAGATTATACCACGAACGACACCAGAATGGAAACCTCAGATCAGGATGAGTAGGAACAAAAAGAAGCCGAACACGCCTGGTCCCTAGCAAAAACGAATAAAAAGAGGACAAGAATCAGTCCTACCAAACTAGGGGTAAACAAGATACAAACCACAATAGAGAACTAATGGTTAAACAGTCCCACTACTGTTAAAAATTCGTTTAGCGCTTTAAATAGTAACTCGGAAACTGCAGCGCAACTCGAAGCTGAAACAGTAAAAGACGGTAGCCACACTTATACCCAGAAATCTAAGCCTATATTCGTCAACGGCGTTCATAACATCAAGCCACTTATGGAAGTGCTGAAAATAATGGATGAAAAACACACAATCAAAATTATTTGAAAATCAGAATATAACCAAACACTTCCGAAAAATACCTGCCAATTGTGGAAGTATTAAAAAAGAGGAATACTTAATTTCAGACGTACCAACGAAAACAAGACAAAAATTACAAAGTAGTCCTAAAAAATATCCATCCGTCTGTTGATACTGAGGAACTTACCAATAAAATTGAAGAGCAAGGTCACAAAGTGAAAAGAATAAATATCATTAAAAAGTACACAAACCAAGAACGTTGCTACTTTTCTTCATAGAAATTGAAACTAATGAAAACAATCAAGAAATTTACAAAATTAAAAGACTTATGAACACAGTTTTTATTATAAAACCACATCGCAAGAAAAGAGACATACCGCAGTGCTTAAGGTGTCAAGAGTATGGACATACCAAACATTATATCTGCTAAAAAACGCCCATTTGTGTGACTGTAATAAAAGAAAATAGTACGAAAGTTAAATTCGCCAATTGCAGCGGCAATATAAAGGTTGTATTGTCAGAAAGCAATTAGAACAAAAATTATATCCTGCTCTAAGAGAGAAAAAAAACAAACGATAACTCAAATTTTAATTCAAAATCAAATTTAAATTCAATCCAATCAAAGCTCCATTTTTAGTGGCTTCGTGGCTCAGGCGCTAGCGTACTGGACTACGAAGTCATAGGTCATGAGTTCGATCCCGGCAGGGTACGCAATGTTTCGAAATTGTTTACAAGCAGCAGTCCGCAATGCGTAAGACGGACCATGTTGTTTGTTTGCATTTCGGGGCATTGTTTATCGGGCAGGAATCGACTCATGACCGCTACTGTACTTGATGT
>JAPYZR010009606.1:0-13935 GCA_030522945.1 Trichopria nigra
GACGCACAAAACCTATTAATCTGATAGCACGTTGTGATGCCAGGTATCACCATATGATGCTGATATGATAGCATATTACCATAGATTTTGCTATCTGGGTACTTAGTGCTATAATATATTTTCGTATTTTTGTCATTTATACAGCTGTGGCTGTTCGGCTTAAGAGTGTTCTTTTTTTTTTTTTTTAAGATTTTTTTTAGGATTCATTACGTAGAATAAATACAGGACACATTTTTGATTATAGAAATATTAAAATTTTACCCGCAGAAAAAATACCATTAAAAGAAATAAGAGATTGAAAATTATTTTATTCAGAGGCACGATAATAAGTCTATTAACATAAGACATGAAAAATCTAAGTTACCAGATATCTGTAACGGTTCACTTTATAATAAATAATGTTATCTTATAATATAAGTACCATCTTATTAGTTGATATAGAGTCCCTTCTGACTGACTTGTTCCAGCATTATATTCATTTAATCTTAATCATCAGTATTAAAAATCTAGACTGATGGGTGGCAGGATGGTGTCACGCAATTGTGTAGGAATTTTTTCCCCTGAATTAGAACATCTCAAATGAATATGATTATCATTTTTATTTCAACGGAATTAATTTTTTAAGTTTATTTCTGAAGATGGCTTCAAAACTGGGTCGATAACGTTAAATTTTTAAATGCTACTTTTCATTTTTTATGGTCCTTGACTAAGACCACGATTTTTTATTTATTTCATTACATTTATTAAAACGGTCGAGAAATAATTTTCAATCAATTTTATATTATTGACAAGAAAAAGAAGATAAACAATCAACCAATCGTTTCATGGTTTGTTACGGTATTTTATCCAAATATTGACAAATATATCCAAATTTATCCAATAATTGACATTAACGAATTTTCGTTTATTGCAGTCAATATTTTTTTAGGCCTTTTTGCGACAGCTTTTTGGCAAGGCTTAATTGTAAATTCATGCATGCATATTCTATAACTATTTTCACTGGAAAATTGGTTTACTATAACCGGTATAATGATCCTCGTAACCATTACAACACCGTTTACAGCGAGAATTGTGACAGCAATATATTTAGTAATACTTATGGAATACGGATATTATTAAAATCGTCTTTTAACTCGTACAAGATACGTTTATTAATGATTGTAGAAATCGGATGATCTAAGTAATTGACAACCTACTAAGAAACCGTATAATATAGTCAGTAAAAGTTAATTCTCAACCTTTATTTAAAGCTCCTCTATATTTTACTCAAATTTTTTCTGTAATGAAGTAAAAAAGTCATATTTTGTCGCAACTCAAATTAAAAACGATTTGTTTTAGGTTATGTGAGGAAATGTTCTACTGTAAATACTTTATAACAGTTACCGATCTAACCTAGAAAGTAAAAAGGTTCAAATTAAAAATTATTGAAAAGATTTTTTTTTCAAAATTTGGGCTCTGGTACTGCAATTGCACATAATAAATACGAGTCTTAAAATAATAGAATTGACATTGGATGGAAATTGAGTGATAAATATTGGTAATAAAGAAAAATAAAATTTAGAGAACATTTTTTTTTATTTACAAATTTCTCGTTCAATTTTCAACAGATTTCACCGGTATTTCTTTTGAATCATATGCACTGTGTGGAATTACAATACCACAGACAAAATTTTGAATAATCGTTACGATAATTTTTAATTTGACCTTCTTTATTTTTTAGGTTAGAGGTCGGTAACTACTCTTGTTTGGACATCCTTAAGTTGGGTTCAAAAGTATAGAGGAGGTGCGGCGGATAAGGGAAAATAATTATGACAGTCCTCATTCAATTTTTAACCAATTTCTCTTTATTCTTTTTTTGGAGATTGTATATTTTGTAGAATAAAACTTCCAAAGCTAGAATTTTTAATCTTTCTGAAAGATATTAAATTTAATCATTCTAATGTACACTTTTTTTGAGTTTATGTCGGTAACTATTTTAAAACAAATGTGTGAATACATTTGTGCGTGTGAGTGTTGAAATACTTGAGAATATATCATTTACATATACGGAGTCAAATCTATTCGCACTATTAACGATGCTAATTAAAGTGTTCGTAGAGCTTGGAGGAATAGGGGTATACACATATATGTCGATTAACGCATGCATATACCCCAATTCCTCCCAGTGCTACTCACACATTAGAAACGTTGACATTTCTCTTTATGTATCATAGGATACATTTGTTAGTGATTAATAAAATTTCTTGTACATATCACTAACTGTCATTTTCTATCACCTAAAATTTAAAAATTGATAACCTAATATAAGAAAATGTGTCTTAAAGTCGTAATTTAAAAAACTCATTAACAAGCAATAATGTAACAACCACCAATCAGTCAATTATAATTGTATCGTTTAATAAACTAAATACTTATGTGGGCAGTAAATATATAGTAATTATAATAAGAAACGTCTTAAATAGATAATTTTTAGTATAGGCATTTACAGGCATCAGGCATACATTTAGCCAATTCGTGATAAAAAATACCTTTTTGTAATTGTGTGCGTAAAGTTATGCTTAAAGTACTTTAAATGTCCGTTTTTAGTGGGTCAAGTCAAGGAGCCGAGTAAAAAAATTTTATTACTTTTGCCATCACATTGTTAATAGTTGGAAAGGGGATGCTTATAACATATTCCTTCACCTGCAGTTTCAATAAATATAATTTTTGCCATAATACTGTTTGATATACAATGTGTTGTAAAATATTATGGAGCAAAACAAAAAGACTACCTCTTTACGAGGAATATGTTTTGTATTTCCATGCAAGTGCTATTCAGTATAGACTATAACGCAAGACAATAAATTGTTTCTTGCAGTTATACTTCAGATGTAAAGTTTATTATAGCTTCAATAATATTATAAATAATCTGTTTCTTTATTACTGATTATATCCTGGTTTGCATAGTGACCCTATTATATGGGTGTCTGTATTTGATGGTGGGAAAGAAAAATGGCGCCATTGGTATCATCGAAGTAACACTGCAAAATATGAAGGAGTGATTTATCTTACATAAAACTATTTAAGGAAAGCATAAATAATGGGTCTGTCTATACACGCAATAGAAATTAATATCTCAATTTATCTAAAGCCGGAAGGTCCTATACACATTTTTAAAAACTCCGGATTGGTATCTTTGGTACCTTCGCTATACTTTTTTTTACGATCTGATAGACTAAAACTAGAAACTTGGCACCTGTTGTCATTTCCCATCGTTGTGAACAATTCGACACAAAAGATTATATTTCACGTAGTACAATAAAATCATAAAATAGCTAATATATACCTGCATTTTCCTAATTTTATCTACCGCAGTGTTTCGGAAATTGGACAAATAACCCCCACTTTCTTTTATTATCAAATGACCACCATTCATCAGACCTCCAGCACTGCAAAATGAAAAAAGGCGACAGGGGCGAGAACATTCGTTCAATATTTTTGTATTATACTTTTTTAACGCTTGTTTGGGCAAATTTTGCGGTTAATGATTAATTGCGCAGTGTCATTTAGAACAATAAGGATTATTATTTTTTAAGGGTTGCCGTGTGGATCATTTACAAATTAAAAAAAAAAAAAAAATTACTACAGACAATACTAATGACAATAATGTATATATGCTATTTTGTGACATAATCATGTTTAATACATAAAAATGCCGTCAAGGGAGTCGATGTAAGTGGTTATAGCGTATACTGGCCTCTTAACTATGACACTCCCAAATGGCGTGTTTGAATTCCCGTCGAGTAATTTTTTTCCGATCTTGTAATTAAATTGTTAATTCGGAAAATAAATAATATTATCGACGGTTCGAATTCGTGGTAGTTTTCGGCGCCGTAAATGGTTTTCCGTGTTAAACAGTACAGACAGGACATGCGTTTATTACAGGGCGCTATATATGGTGCGTCCGCTACAATGGCCCTATATGTACATTCCCTATATTATATGCGCCATCACTTTGGTCATTCAAGGGTCCGATTGTATTGCTATAGTCTCAGATTATATATATTAATTGTTTACCCATACAGCATCCGGACGTCTTCACGTACTACTCGACAGGTCCAAACTTCTGCTTTTATGATCCTCAGGACATCCTTATTAGGATGAATGCTTTCGAAAACTTTTTTTTCGCCCTGTTGAGACATCTTCAGAACATCCTGAGATTATCCAGGACTGGTATAGGATATTAAGGACCACTTAAAGATGCTATGAGGACTATGTGTTATCATATGAAGAATGATAGTAATAATCTTGCTCGTTGAACCGGAATGGTTAAGAGTAGCAAGTAAAATTGACCTATATCCTGTAAAAGCCCCGTCTAATGACACCTTCGAATATTTCTTGTTACCGCAATTCTACAGTACTAGGAAATAACTATAATAATGTTATTATAAAGTTTTATCGCCGAAATGGATACCTAAAAAATTTTATGGAATTATATTTTCTCCGAAATACATAATATTTATGTACGTATAAGATGCTGAAAAATAATAGTAATACCATGTTTTATATTAATATATGCAATAATTATATCTTAGTATAAATAATGAAATTTTAGATTTCTTGAAATATTGGTATTTAGTTTTTAAGAATATTGTTCAATTTTGAATTCAATTCATTTCACGGCCACCTATACGATTCTCCTGCTAAGACATGGTTGCATGTCAGCGGCCACCCCGATCGGTTACCACATCATACAGTGGGCTACTTCTATATTCCGTAAGCTAAGCATCTTTTTCCAAAATTTAGTGATTTTTAACGCTTAATATGACGATTGTTAATTATAATATAATAACATAATCTAATATAATATAATATAATAGTCCTTAATTGTCCACATCACAAAATTTTCTAATATGCCCACGTAGCAGGAATGTCTTAGAATGTCCCCAGAATGTCTCAGAATGTCACCAGAAGGTGCCGACGTTAGGATACCTATATTCGACGATGGTGACAGTAACGACGGTCTCAAAAAAATCAGCTCTCAATTCGTTGAATTATAGAAACAAAAGGGTCGGAAAAAGTCTAAATACCTTTGATCACGTCGGCGGGTAGAAATGATTTTGATATTGCCATTATTCAAAAAAAAGGCCTAGATGGAGAAACATAAATTGAATCGATCTTGCGATTCTATTCCGATTTTCTTTTTAGGTATACGTAATACCTAACGTCAATTATTATTAGTTTCATACTCTACATAAGTATGAATAGTAAGGATGAATTCGCCGAACCACGATTTCAGATAATCTTCGTAAAATGGATCTACATCTTGGAAAAATTAGTCATCTTAATTAATGACAATCAAATTGAAGCTTGAAGGCTTCATAATCGGAAGTGGACAATATTTTAAACCTGCCATCTGCTCGAAAACAATTAATGTCCTTTTTCAATGTACATATAATAATATAATTTTTAAGAGTGTTTATATATCTATAATATTGTATAATTGTATTATTAATATAACTTGATATCTGTATATAGTTACTATTTGAAGTTATATGAACTTATTATTTATGCTATATATTTCAAAAAAGTATACCGACTGATACTTTAACAGCTCCTGATACTTATGAAAAAGTAATTCTGTTAATTCTGCCAGAAGTGACATCAACTTATTGCAACAACTGGAATATGAATGTTATTTATTAAATATTTCATTTATCAGGTTTTGTAGAATAAAAATAAATACCTGTTAAAGATTTTAAAATCGGCTACACCTTTCACACTAAAAACATGTCATCTAATATTATCTATATGAATCTTAGATATATTTGTATTGAATATTTTCGACAAAAAGTTCACACGGAGTAATATGAAGCTAAAACCCCAATATATGATGTGGACGTTTCGAATTCTATCTTATATTATAGATATCACCGGATGTGTGCTTTTGCGACTAACTAGTAATATAGCATTCATTTTTGGTTCCTACGGATTAAATGGTTTTTTTTTTTTTTTATAAAAATCTATCCTTTCTCTTCCTGTTATATGTTGTATCGTTATTATTTTCTATATCTTTAAAAATCATGTGGTCCAGTGCGTAGAAAATAACTGATCTTACAAGAAACTATCCTAGTAGAAATATTTTGCAGTGTGGAAGTAGCACGAATGTCAGACATACTTGTGTAAGAGGATTGCGTGTCCCGACATGTTTCAGTATGTCGGCCGTTCAGTATATCACATCGACAACTATATATAGCCTTGGTGAAAATAGTTTTAAGGAGGCTTTATTAGTAAAGATCGCGTAAAGATCTTGAAAATCATGTCGTAGATAAAATTATTTCATTGTATTTCTATAATATTGAATTTTATTAATAATAGAAAAGATTATCGTTTCAAGTAAAAAAATTGGAACCAAACGATCTATATTTCATACAATTGAAACAAAATTAAATATATTTAATATAAATATTTTCACTTGATGGGATAAAATGTCAATAACATTACAAATGATTCATTATAATGAATCTTCCATGATCCAAAGTGATTAAAAAATTATTTTTTACAAAATAAATTTCCTACAGTTTGAGGACTGTGGTGCTACACCATGCGGAAGTTTCAGGCAGTATCGTGACGGTTAGGTTAGGGTAGTTTTTAAGCGGGGGCGGGAGGGCGTCCGGGGACAACCCCCCCCCCCCCCCCCCCCCCCCCCCCCCCCCGCCCCCCCCCCCCCCCCCCCCCCATGTTAAAGGTATAGGGTAACTGGGCAGTGTAACAGAAAACTGGACAGGTTTCTACCAGGGTTCCCCTTCACCCCATTCGGGGCCGGGAACACTATAGGGGATTCCCCGTTGCTTCGCAACGTTTTAAAGGACAGTCTCCATATTTTACATTAAACATACTTATAGCTTCGTTGCTCAAAACGTCACAAAAATCCAAACTATAACATACATCCGAAAAAAAATGTAGACTATTGTTAATTTATCAAAATTTGAAATTATACTTCCTATTTTCCAGGTGCCATATATATATGCAGAGTATTAATATATGATCAAGCGATATATTTAAATTACCGTAAAAGAAACAAATACTAAAAAGATTTTCTTCGATTTCTTTCAGAAATTAGTAACTATACCCCATAAACGGAAATATCCTATCCACGTATATCAGCAAACTATTCACAGACTATTTACCTCCAATAGTAATGTTCGAATTTACCACGTAAACCAACAGCAGTTATTAGTTAACCGCATTCATTACTATTGGCTTACATGAGCTACCTTTCATTTGGGATTTTACCTAACAATTTTTAATGCTCGTAATGTTTTGTTTTAACAGAATATTCAGTAACTCCATCCGGCCCTATTCGAGATGAAAATAAAATTATAATTGTACTTTGTTGCATTAAAATTGAATATATATCATATCCTATAATGTACTAAAATTTATGTTGAATAATTTATCTTGAAAATGCAAATATATTACATTTTATTCCGTGTACGAAATATAAACTGCAATTATGAGACATAATGATCAAATTTAATTCATACCAGAAATACTCTTCATTGATAATTAAAGTGATTAATTCAGTACATTTCTCCGAGTATTTTGAATACATATATTTTTGATAATTCATGAAAAATTGAGGAAACTACATTAGTTTGAAATGAGAGATAACATTTTTTTTCTTAAAAATTATTGACGGAGTTTTCTGGACACTACCCAACAATCAAAAATTTGACAATTACGTAACAATTACGTAACAACTACGTAATCGTTACGGAATTGTTACTTTCAATGCTTGCAGGAATGTTTCTCTATTTTAGTATGGATGAATTTCAATATCTTACGCGTATAGCTTCAGCGTATCCAAAAAGAGGTTACAGAAGTTACGTACGTTAAAAGACAAAAGTTTTTTATTAGGATTTTGGGTTCCTTACGGTTTGAAACGTGGACATTTCATGAAAAAATATAGGGGTAATTTTATTTCCCAAAATTACCAAATTCAATACTTCGTCCGACTTACGGTAAATATTAATCATAATATTTTTAAGAAACTCTAGAAGTAGATGTATGGTTATCTAAATCCGAATTCATTTTGAATGTTCGAAGTTAGTCATGAAAAAAATGATAGTAAAAGAGGACTATACTACGTGTACTGTAGACATGCGCATAAAATATATACTATGAAAGATCGATAAAATGATGTACTCTTTTGCAAATATACGACTATAAGACTAATAATAATGTCAATACATCTATCACCGCCTAATGTCTGTGCCAGATGCAATTCCACGAACGTTTACCTCTAATATTTCATGTTACGATCAGAATACTGATTTTAAGATAAGAAGTACGTTAATAGAGTAATTCTCTGAATGTACAAAATACACATGCACACAGACACACACACACACACACACACACACACATATATATTTTTCCACCACACTTCAAGAGTTTGGATGCCACTCCTATATGATTAAATATATATTTGTCTTCAAAATAAGATAAATATTTCATAACGCGAAGAAGTTATGTCGTCGAAGCGTCACATGCCCGTTTATTCATAATATTTAAAAAATTTGACTACCACCATTAGTCTAAAATTAAATCTGATGATTAAATGATTAAATAAATCCCTACCTTTTACACCAGGGATTGATAATGTTATTTTTTAATTCCGTATTTTTAACATTTTTATTTCATGTCAAACGTGTATTTTATCATTGATTAATTTTTTTAGCTGCGCATTCATTAATTATTTGAAAGGGATATCCATTTTCTATACCAAGTTTGTTCTAACAATATTCAGGGCTTTTTGCCTGAAACCTATTTCTAACTCTATCTATCTATCGAACTTTACAGCTCTACCTATGAGTCCATAACGACACTTAATTCGTATTGTAAGGGGATGATTTGATATAAAATGGAAATGGCGTCCGGACCAAGTTTCTTACGAGCCTAATCCTTACGTCTATAACTCTATTTTGTTTCTCAATAATAATTTATGAATCTAAACACATATGGTGCTATTGTTATTTTCTAATTCTTGCGTGAATCCTATTCTGTTTTCAAATCATTTAATTTTTTTCAAATTGTTAAAAGTATTCACGATGGTATTGTCTTTACCTTCTGAATATATTAGTAGGATGTCGTCTACATAACGAAGATAAAAACGAAGTTTAAATCGTAATTTATCAATGAGTATGTTCTCAATAAATTCCATGAGCAAATTAGCAACCTTTGGATATAGAATGGTACTCCGTGTATTTGTTGATAACAATGATCATGACAATATTATCTACAATCCATCTTAAAACTCTTTTAAATTTGTCTTTTTCCTATACAGTTTCTTGTAAGATGTTACCGAAAAATCTATACCTAATTATAAGTAGGAGAGTTTATTGTTGACACTATTATTCCCAGCGACAAATCGTTTTTGTGAATTTTCCGTAAACCATGTGGACTCTGGGGAATATACTATTATAAAATAATTAAAATTCAAAGAGTTAAGAAGAGAAGTATCATAAAAACATACAGAACACGAAATATAGCAAATAAATGTGAAAAACAAATACTTATCGACCGACACTTTTAAAATATTAAACTTTTGTCAATTCTGTACTTATGTACGATTCTAGTATAAAGTATAGAGAAAATAATACAAAATGTATTAATTAATATCACAATTTTTCATATCAAATCACGAAAAAGTTAAAAATCCTTTCAGATAAACCTGCCCGTAACCGAAAATATAATAATATATATATATATATATATATTATACGTACATAAAAGTAGCGTTTGAAGAATTTAAGATGAATTTAATAGAATTAAAAACTTTAAAACATTCGATGATAAAAAAAAGGATGTAAAACTTCGTAACTATAATGACCACATTGTATATTTCGGCCCGTGCTACGTTTAAGATAGGGTCGAACTATATAATAACACTTTCAAGTGTTTATTGCATTCTACGGCAATAAATGTCACAAATCACATTTATGACATTTCAAATCAGTTTTACGATACGTATTCGAAATAGACAAGTGTTTGTACTTCCTATGGCTCGATAAATTTTTATAGAGATTATCAAGCAACAGCTCCAATTCACATAAGCTGGGCTGCATTGTTCTAAAATGAGAAAAGTAAACAATTACGGAAGAAGGTTTGAATAAGGATCAAGAATAGATAGCAATGGGAACGAAACAGGCTAAGTGATGTTACATTCCCTTTTTTTACAAATAGAAAGGGCGGAAGCACCTGTTAATACAACATAAAACAAGTAAATATACGGACGATCACAGTTGCGTTTGTCACACACCCTTCCATGTCCAGTGTTCTATCTGAAAACCATATTGCGTAGTATAGTGTGTATAATTTGGAGACGTTATTCATTTGAAATTTAAACTAGGGGATTCGCCCATGCGGCCTTTGGCCGCGCGCTCTGTGATTCGCTGCTTAAAGCCGCTAATTTAACAAACTTTATTGATAAAATATAGTTGGTACATTTTATAAAGTTTTATCAATTCTGTACATTGAAATAATTGTTATCATTTGCAATTATATATTTAGGATAAACAATATAGGTATAACCCTTGTGGAAAATGTGTTTGGGCGCACCGAAGTCTGGGATGGGACTCATGATACTACTGGAGAGGAAAATGATGAAGTTTCTGACCAGGGCTATAACGGGGCCTCCGTAAAATACGTCATTTCCAAATGAAGAATCGAAAATATACGTCATTTCAAAATTGCGAAAATGAATAATATTCAATAATATGCAAGGAAATATGCGTTATCGAAGAACAGATATTATTATCAATCAGTGGGTAAATGCATATCGATATGAGTGGTTAAAATAAAAAAATTATAAATAACAAAACTATTTTACCAAAATCACAATATCTGTCAAATTTGAAGTAATGTATAAAAAAATACATATGTGCATTTGCTCTGTAACATAGATATTTGATCCAGAATAGAGATCAGAGAATCAGAGATATTTCGACTTCAATTTTAACAAATCGATGACTGATTGTTTCAGTATACATTTCCTAGTGTTTAGAGTGCTCATTTATAATTTTCCTATCTTAAACTAAGAAGGATACAATTTTATTAGTACATAATAATTAATGTACTAATTAATTAATAATAATAATATAATATAATAATTAATAATAATAATTAGTACAAATTATTGTTCAAGATTGTGGACATTTCGTATTTGTAATTCATCAATGGAAAGAAAAATGATATAACCTTTTGATTCGGTCTTATCTCCGCGAATTTTGAGCCATTAATCAAATTTTTGATACTAAATTAATAAAGTTATACGATGTTTAAAGATTTTGTGGCCTTCTACTTGTCATTTAGTGTTGATATATCCATTTTAATATGGCTATATCCCAAAAATTAATCTAAGTAAGTTGAGCTAATAATAACTTATAAATATAGTCCACATACGCATGTTTTTTATCTATTTTCGTTCGTGAGCTACAGCACGTAGTAACGTACCTATACGTATATGCACGTACATGTTCACGAATATAAATTTTGTTGTTGCTATTTTAGATTTATTTTTATCGACAGTGTGGTCATTTGATGAAAAAACATATGGTCATTCTTTTTCAAGTGACCAAATTCAATACTTTATATCCAACCTTCAGTATGGGTCCAAGAAATATATGTAAACGAACTTAATGTGTATTGCTTATTCGAATGATTAATAAATATATTTTATGTGAAATATAAATAAATTTCATCGAGGTTTTCTTGCGTAATTTGAGTCTTGTTTTAAGTTCGGCGCATCTAGTTTGACTATAGCCTCAAACTAGCCTCAACGTAATACAATCACGTGGGCATGCATGATACAATTGTTTTTTTTTTTTAAGATCAACCACCTCACTACAAGCATTAAAGATATACGGACGTGGAAGTAAAAAAATTACGAGTTTCATTCGTTCACCAGAAACGGCTCGCGAAACACAATATTGGTTGTTAAAAACCATAGAATGAAAAAGTAGTGCGGCTTTTCCTGGACATTCTAGAGACATTCTTGGGACATTTTAAGCCATTCGTATTACGTGGATAATCATGAAAATAATAATAAATCTGAAAAAGTCTAAGCTTGCTAAATGTAGTAATATACGGTCACACGGTTTCTTTTTACTGAACGTTCGAACAAGAATTTAACGTTCTTGACCACCCTCAGCATCTTTTTCTATATTCTCCATTTATTGTTTCAAGTCTCCTTTCTGTTTGTCCGATATCTATACTTTATCGCAATTAAGACAAGATATTTGGTATAGTACGTTGTATATTTTTAAAAATCGGTAACGTGTCTTTGTAAGGTCTAATTTTTCCTCCTTATTTTTTAATACAGGTTTTGTTACCAATCTCATATTTTCTTTCTTCATTCTTTTTTGTATTTGTTCTGTGATACCTTTTACATAAGGGATTGATGATGTTTTTTGAATTGTGTATTTTTTTTTAATTTTGAATAAGATTTCAATTTTTTCTTGTATTGCCAACTATCAGCAATAAACGAGGGGGTTTTTCCTACAATATTCTGCAATATGTTACCAAAAAATCTATCTAAATTATAAGTTGGAGAGTTTATTGTTGACACTATTATTCTTAGCGGTATATCGTTTATAGCTGACAGTTGGCAATGCAAGACACAATTGAAAATGGAGAATAATAAATTAAAGATTATTGTATAATTTCAATGGAAATGATTAGGTAATATAAACGCATTGTTGTTTCAAATGAATTATTCGTTCCATTAGTAAATTTAACGATGGGTTAATCCATATGCAAATATGTCACAAAGTAAGATTTATGTTTAACGGTTTTTGACCAAGAATTATGATTCCATCATATATAGGCTTTTGGACTGTTGAATGTAAGCATCGGAGATTGAATGTAATAGGCTACAAAGTATTTATGACATTATTTGAAATGATGACGCGACTATGCAAGCGCCAGTGTCATTTAAATTATTTATTGTTCCAACTTATTCAAAATATCTATATTTAAGTAAATATATTAAATATGTAATTGAAGATAAAATGAAACCTTTCAACGTTATTATAACTGCAACGTCTTTTCTGTAAGTAGTTTGCGTGTGCTCACAAATAAACCTGCAGAAGCAACCTGCCACAAACAACGCTTAAGGCTGCTAGCTATAATTATAGAAATGTATAATTTGCATGATGATAAAATCATTTTGAAAAATTATAAATGAACATTTCAATGGTTATGTAAACGGAAAATTAAAACTGAACATAAAGTTTGAAACTTTGAATGCTGTGTGTGAATAAATGGATTAGGTTCATTTTACTCAAATACAAAAACTATATGAAAGGCCTTAAACGAAAAAGATAGAAGGGTGGGATTATAGCAGATGCATGAATTGGTTACATCATGACAGAAAAATACAAACGTATAGAGTTGTTTTCTAAATTTTTCAATTTGTTTAAGCAAACTTTATAAGGTATGCATCAAGTAATTTTTGGCTTATATGCTATAAAAAAAATTAATTCTACGTGTATATGTAGATTTTGAAAAAAGAAGAATTTGAAAAAAGCTAAGTAATAATAAAGAATAATAATAAGCTGTTATTACATAAAATTGTGATGATTTCATGGAAAGGATAATCATATTAAGTTTTGATTCGTATAATTGAATGGTTTTCGTTTCATTATAAATCTCAATCTCATTGTTAGCTTGGCTCAGACATGAGATACATTAAAATTTTATAATTTACATAAATCGCAAATTATTCATAAGTGTGCAAAGTCTTATGTAACCGTAATGTTCTGAAACAAAAATTTCATAGTTGAACATGGCGTGATTAAGGTGGTTCCCTCGGTAAGACAAAGAAAGGAACATCGCGGGAAAGAGATCGATTATGAATACGTTTCGAGCACAGAAAATGTGGCATCGTCGCAT
>JAPYZR010009608.1:0-20219 GCA_030522945.1 Trichopria nigra
GACTTGATACGGGCACCAAATGGGCGTCCAAATTTTTTGGGCAGGGCACGAAATGGGCATCCATCGGGCATCCATCGGGCACGTCAATGTTGTGTGGGTCCTTTATTTATAAAACAACACACACCACTAAAATATATATAACGATTTATTAAATCGAAGAGATTTTCGTCTATACATGTATACAACCAATATCGTGCATTGTTATTTCTATAAATGACGCTACGTACACTTTGTAGAAAAGTGTATACATATAGTCTTGGAACAATGACAGCATACGACTTGGAATTCCGATCGAAAGATAACCTGAACGCGACAACAATAAATAATTGAATTGTCGCTGCTTCTACTCGTATATATTGTGCGGTTGAAATAAAGGATAAACCAACATCATTCATACAATTTATTATTTCGGTTTTTTTTTAAATTAAATTTGAATTTTTTTATACTTAATTTATAATAATTTTTAATAATATATTTAATCATAATTGATTATTATTATTATTATTATTATTGTTACATAATTATTATGAATATTAATATATTATTAATTATTTATTACAATTGAATTTTTATAATTAAAAAAATGTTAAAAATTGAAAAAATCTGTATTAATCGATTTATCGCGATTTTTGAAAACATACATGTGTTATTAACAAAATTTTGATCGAGATATCGTATTTTTATCTAAAAGTATCGTGGGCATATTTTTTCTTTTTTATTAATGAATAAATAAATCTAAAATGCATGTATCAAACATAATGGAGAGTGTGATGATTCATAATTGTGCCAATCAACGAAGCAATTAATGAAATAGAATAATAAATGTTTGGAAGATTTGTGGAATGTCTTGCCAATCACCGAATTCCATATGATTTGTTGAGGAAGTCATACCTATATGCGGCATTCCGGACTAGAATAATACGTTCTCTGTTGCCGTAGTGGCGATGAATGTGAAAATGATACGACCTGAAACGTGCTTGAAGATTTCATGTATATATAGATTATGAATTAATGAATATAATACAATTTTTGCAATTTGATTTTGTTTTTCTTTCTTATCGAAACTTCGAATTTTTCTAAATTTTTTTTTCATTTCTAGATATCGGATAAAAATAAAAAATACTGTATATATTAAAAATTTACTTTCAAATGATTTTTTTTATTGTAAATGTTACTCATTTCATATTCGACGTTTTGAAAAAAAATCGTAATAAATCCGCGAAATGAGCGAGAATTTCGCACAGAAAGCGAAACATTTGTTATTTGAGGTTTTCTTACTTTTTTTTCTTTTGTTGGAGTCTATCGTTCATTATGAGCATATGTTTATGTAAACGTGAAATAAATTCTCTTTAGAATGAAAGAAAAATTTGTTTGAATACATTGAAATTGAAGGGAGATACAAGCAATGTCCGAGGAAGATGGCCCCCGTATTATATGCATTTACGTATAGTCCAGGGGCCTTATTCTTTAATGGTTCGGTATCAACCGATTTATCGCGTGCAATGACTTCTTATCCTGGAATTTTGTATTCACAAGTGCTTCCTACTTGAATGAATTATTTTCCTGTTTTTTTTTACGGAATGTTTCGAGAGTACGAACGATTCGAAAAAGTGATGTTAAATATTGAATTACATTTTTCACCTGCATTTTACTTATATATATGAAAATTAATATTTTTATTAGAAAGATCATGAAAAAATCTACAATATCCATTATTTTTTTAAAACATTTTATTCTACGTCAAAATAATGACAATCAATGGCAGTCTTTGAAATTAAAAAACGATGCCTAAAAAAGTGACTCACTTTGTCCGATACACGTGTATGTACGTGTAAAATAATAATAATGTATATAGTATAATGTCAAACCGTAATTCGCACATGTACAAATCAAAGGTCGTCGTGTAACTTTATTCGACAGTTTAGTCTCGAGACTCTCACGAGATTATTCGTTTTTTAATGATATAGCGTCATCATTTTTTATCATCGTTATCATCTTATAATTATTTCTTTTAATCTATACTACCGCGTGATAGATTGTCGACTTGCGCGCTTCGTATTCGAGATTTTTGCACTTTGTGATTATAATCCAGTTTTTGAAATTTTATTGAATTTTCAAAAACTACGTTCCATCCTTCGGCTTTTCATTTTTTTTTTTTTTTTTTTTTTTTTTTTTTTTTTTTTTTTTTTTTTTTTTTTTTTTTTTTTTTTTTTTTTTTTTTTTTTTTTTTTTTTTTTTAGGTTTACAAAATTTATCCAATAAGCATCGATTAAAAATGACACGCGTTATCGAATTATAGTGGGGAAAACGCATAATTTCGCTCGTGCGCCGCACGTGGCCTCGAAAGATTAATTGAAGGCGGAATAAAGGATGTATATATGCGATAAGGATATATATCTCGAAACGATCGACGATTTAATGGTATATACTCTATTTTTCTATTTCTTCGCGATGACGCAGACTTGGATGTTTTTTTTTTTTGTTTTAAACTTTTTGTCCAATTTTTTGTGTGTAACAACGATTTTTTTTACTAAAGTCGCATTGACATTTTCGTACGATTTTGAAATTATTTTCATTTTTGACTTTTTCAAATTCTTACAATTTCTAAACACTATAATTACTTACATTTCACTAATTAATTAAAATTTTAATACGAAGTATAATTTTTTTTTTTTTTTTTTTTTTTTCATTCGAAAAGATAAAAATGTTTTAAAATGTCGATACGGAAGTTGAAAAGAAATCAAAGTGTTTTCTAATCGACAAAAATGAATTTATGCGTCGCTATAAGTGAAACATAGTGGGGTGATGTAATTTACTGATCTCGGTATGTATAAGGTCTGAAAGTATAAGGTCTTCGTAATCGGCGAATCAAGGATTTACTGGCTTTAATTGCAATTAGAGAATCAAGTGTATTATTGCAGATCGTCTTTTTTCGGAATTCAGTTTTTCCGCTTCTTCACGTCGATAAAACTGGAAATACTGCTGCTATTCTTTTTTTAATTCATATGAATAATAAATTGTTTTTACGAAAAAAAGAAGAAGATATTTTTGGCTATTTCGTATGTTTTTTTTTTTCAACTATTGTTTTACCTTAAAATATTTTGCATTTTCATTCAATGTGAATTTTATTCGGATTTATCACTTTTCTTCGCTTTACGTTTTTCTTTATCTTCCACTTTATTCATCTTTTGTCAGTGTGTTTATAAACTTTTACGTTCCTTATCAAATTTAGTCATGTGTTTAATTTTTTCTTTTTACAATATTTAATTTCCTCATTTTTTCCCTTTTTTTTACCATGTTTAGTCTTGTGGTTATATCGATCAATTTACAACAAATATAATGATGATTGAATCAATTTGTCGGTTTTCGTGAATTTGAATATAAACAATCCCTCCCTTATTTTATACCCCCTTTATTTTAATGATCTCTTTTAAATGAAGTAAAAATGAACTTAAAAATAAAGGAGATGATTGAAATAAGAGTAGGATTGCGTTAAAATAAGGGAGGGAGCCGCCATATTGCTTGACCTAAAGAAATTAAAATAAGAGGGGTCCTATATACTGCATGTATACGATTAATCCATTGACGGATGAACGTCATTCGCCAGCATGGAGCGCAAAACTTGATAATAATCAAGGATCATCAGACTGGCCAATAAGAAAAGAGGCACATTTTTACGTGATAATGTAAAAACGGGGCCAGCAGTTTTCTTGAATCGATGCTTTTTCGAATGTTGTCCTTGTCTTACTGAAAAATGACGCCGAATGTCACAGTAGTCGTGTATTTCTTGTCGACGATTTTGATATAGGCTTTTTTTAATACAACGCCACTATATAAACCTGTGAAACAGGCTCTTTCGTTCCGGTCCAGTTGTTCGATGACGCGAGACGAAATGTCGTATTTGTAGAATATAATCCAGCCTAGGGCATACATATGTTATCTATATATACGTAATACTTATTTTTGGCAACCAGGTAGAATTTAGGAATTGCTTTCTAAAAATACGCAAACAGGTTTTGAATTTTTACCTGTGCGTGAATGTCGTCATTTTGGAACTGGAAAAATTCACAAATTTTTAAAAATTTGTTTGTAGGTCTATATTCAGGTGCGTTTTCACGCGATGAATCGATCGTTATATATTAATAGAACCGAGAGTAGGTATAGAATGCGACATGGCGGCCATTTTGGAGGAATGTATGACATTCGTAATATTCGCAATGATAAAAAATCAAAACTTCTTCTCAGTTCTTTCGTAAGTGAAAACTTTTCTCATAATGTTTCTTATTAACCAGAGTATAGACAAAAATATATGACATTCACGCATATACATCCAATTAAAACTGTCAATTATTCTATAACTGCAGGACACTTATTATATATATACGAAATATGGACGAGGAAATGAGGTTAGGTTTGCGTAAATATATCGCGGTGTTGCCGTATACATTCATTTGATTAGTTTGCGCAAGGAACTTCAATAAGGTATTTCTATCTGCATTCGCGTGCACCCGGTATAATGTATGTACATGCATATAGAAAACGAAATAAATACGACATAAAAAGTTGTGTACCGAAAATCTGAATATAAAATGTGAAATTAATTAATTTGCATAATCCGCAGAGTATAAGCACATATTTTTGTTGTTGTTATTATTAAACCCAAACAAGGCATTAGGACGTCGGATCTTGATGCGCAAGATGTGGGCCCCATCGATTCGATGATTCACAATGAAAAAGGCACCCATATTTTTTGTTTACGTATTTCGTAAAGTAAACAATTTTTTTTTTCTTATTATTTGAGTTTTGTTCGAGGAGAAAAAGCTGTTTGAAACAAGGCGATCTCATAATAATGTCTCTCATATACAACGTTCGATTAATTACGAATGCCGATCGCTGCGCGTTGCGTGGCTTTTGGAACGCGACACATTTTCCGCTCGTCTCGTTATAATACATTATCTCGTTACGTCGATATGGAAATTAAAATATCGTTCTATTTCGACGTGCCGTGTACTATACTACTTTGTGCAATGCAAAGAAATCACTTGGACGCGACGACCCGAGAGCCATTATGCGACTCGACGCTGCGTTAACCTTTGATCGATCAAGATCGAAGAGATTGACACCAAACAGACGATAAGTGGCTCATTGATGGGCCGAATAATTTCGAGTACACGTGTACCGACGATCTCCATTTTTCTCCTATGTTGCAAAAGTTTGTGCTTAGAAATGTATAAGATTTATATTAATATAACACACGACTGGCAATTGGGACCAGAAATGAAACGTAATGCTATCGACGACGATAACAAAAGTCCAGATATCCGCGATTTCTCGAATATCTATATATATACGAGAAAACGATGATCATTTGAAAAATGACCACAATAAGCGCACGTATATCAGAGACGTCACGCCGTGCGTTTTCAGGAGGTTCTTCCCATGCGGCTTTCGATCCAAGAACAAAAGTGTGATTTAAACGGTGACCAGAGCACTCTATTCGAATGGTTTAAACCTGCTTCTCTCTTTCTCTCTCTCTCTCTCTATATATATATATAATATAAGAAGAATCGTGATTTTACGTAACGAGATGCGGTCAGTTTGATGTCTTTTCTCGGAAGACACAATAAATTGATCGATGAGGATCCAATAAGAGTTTTAAGGATAAAAGTTGCCCGCTACTAAAAATGTTCGATCTATAATATGATAGTAAAGTCTCGAGTGTTTTTAGATCTACGTCGTCGAGATGCCGAGATCCGGTTTTTGGCGGAGCATTGACGCACATGCGGTCGGCGAGAGGAAAACGACCACTTTGTGCCCCACATTATAATTCGGTTTTCCTTATACATATATGTATATGACGAACCAAATCCAGGATGAGCTGATGCGCAAACATGAATGAATCGCTGCTACGGAATCCGTATGTATATATATATATATATATATAATGCGACAACAGGTGCCACACGCGTCGCTCGCTCGGTGACTTTTGCTCACCTCGAAGTATGTCAGATCCACCGACGTCATTTCCTATGCAGCAGCAGGGCCCCTTCTCTAACATCGAAAAAAAAGTAGGTGATGTTCGACTTACACTTTGTGTATATACGCGCTGCTACATTCTTCGTACGTACATAATACGCGCGTTGCCTTTTGTCCCGCCTTTGGAAAGTAATAATGAAACACGACGACAAACGTTCGGATCGAGTGAATCCGCCATTTTGAATTTTCGAAAATATATCGTCATACACTATACGTCATTTTACATCAAGTCCCATTATTGTGACGTTTTAACTATAAATATAGTATTACGACTTGTCTGGTCATCATTTTGAATTTTCAGATTTCATCATTGACGAATGTATATAGAATTCACATAAAGTAATACCGAGTTTTTAACGAAAAACTGGTGCCATTATTTTAAATTGGATTTTAACGACGTATTTTGATAATTTCTTGTGTCGTTCCCAGTAAACCAAGAAGCATTCAAGTACCAGAAATAGGATTAAGAATGATAGAGAAGTATTCGTTTTGGACTGAAACGCCATGATCCGCCATTTTGAATCTTCGAAAAAGTCCTAAAATTGTGACATTTTGCCGGAATGTAGGGCATGGTGTATGTTGCCGTGTCAGGTTGCCATTTTGAACTGTTTCAGATCTCAAATACACACACGTTCATGAATACGAGACACGTTCCATACGCCATTTTGAATTTTCAAAATTCATCATTGACGATTGTGGAATTCAGATGTAGTAACGGTACTTAGTTTATAAGGTCGGTAAACTGGTATCATTTGGAATTTAGTATTCGACATTTTGAATGCGCCATTTTGATTTCTGAATACTTTGTTTCGATTGAAAGACATCACGACAAATAATTCTTGTAATAAACCTCAACGTTGATGAGACATTATTATTAATAATATATTAACAACATTATAATTTTTGTTTGTTACTTTGTTCGCCGCCATATTGGAATTCATCCGGTTACAACCGATTTCGATATACAAAACATTTTTTTCTTCCTCTTTTTCGAAGCGATTGCGACGTTGTATTTCCGTTTTCTCACGATAAATCCGTATGAAATTTTTCACGCGCGCGTATACTTGCGCTGTGTATTTTCAAAAGAAAAGGAAAAAAAACACCACCTCTTAAGATAATTGGCCGTTGTGTAATCGTAAACAGTATACGCCGAGATGTGCGCTGATCACTCGCGCATACAAATTATTTTCGTATCGTTGAGACTCAATCCGTTCCCGACGATGCGCGAAACGCAGCGTTTATCCGCGGATATAATGTCTGCTCTTTTCTGAAATAAAATCCGAAAACTTACGTAGTGGTGGCTGAAGTCGACATTTTGAAAATGAAATTTTTTTTTTTTTTTTTTCTTTGAAAATTCTTATTATATTATTTGAGTATATGTACTTCGAAATAATTTCGAAGCAATTTTCATTGAATTATGTTTTGTTATTGTTGTTGAAATTCACATCAACAAAACGATCGAATGTAAATATAAGAATAAATTGAACGGACACGAATCGCGACCCGCGCTGAATCTTTCATCAATTGCAAATCGCGAGGATCGTGTGTACACTCACTAACATGCACATGCGTACGTGCGCTGCTATATATATACACACACACAGTATACATATATGTACATATTCTATGCATGTATGTATATGTATACGAGTGCGTTTGTCCTCAGGTTCAACGACCAAATAACGTGGAGGAAGGCGTGTCATTTAGGAACGCGCACTACTTTTGCAACGCTACTATATACATAGAGGTAATTGTCGCCAACGTCTTATTGGCACGCGAAAATCTCTATAGAAGGTATCTAAGTGGTGCACATATATATACACATTTTTTTATTTTTTGTGTGCAAAGATAACGAGTATAATTCGTATCGATGACATTTGCCACTGTGAAAGAGTCTTTCGTAAAAAAACATGTATATATCGTGGAATTTGAAACGACATTCGAAATTGGCCAATGAGCGGCCGGGAAATCGCCGGCTTTTGCGAACACGTGGGGCGCCACGTGACTCCCGTACGACTTCACCCATTGGTCGCTGCTGATTCTGCACGAGGTTTTACTTTCAAAAACGAATTGCTTTATTATTTACTCGGTATATATATGTATGAGGATTGGGAATAAGTATAATGACCGCCATTCTATTTTTAACCAATCGTCGACGAACGGTTCGGGAATACATGTATAATAATGGACGATTTCTAATACAGTTTGCAGCTCCTTTAAAAGGACGAAGAAAAGAAAGTAACGACGTCGCATTTGCACAGAGTTTTTCCGAGATCCAATTTGCAATGTTAATGGGGGAATTAGTTCGGCGTGGTGTCCTTGGGAGCTGCTGACAATTATTCAGAAATAAATACCAGCGGTGACGCTCGTCGAATACGAAACGTTCCAACGTTCAAAATTTACTTTTATTATATTCATTAATTCCCATATATATTACAATGGCGATATAATAATAGATATTTTGATCTATAATGCACGCAACGATCTCTCGCCTTTTTTTTTTGCAATCTTATTGTCAATACGATTAAAACAAGCGTAAATGCTAAATTTTTTGAAAAAGGCACGCGAAAAGTAGCCTTTTCTTCCTTCGTGATTCATCGAACATTCATTCGTTTTAAACAACGAATCAACGTCACAAAACAAACTACTCTCAGTCTCATATTTACAATCAGTTTTAATGAAAGTAAAAAAAAAAAAAGCATGAAATCAAAACCGACCGACTTTTTATTCCGATATTGGCACTTACATATTTATGCGTACGCAAATGTACATACGTATATATGTATATGACAAAAATTACCTTGTACATTAATAATGGTCCGGTAAAAAGATTGTTTGGAAGAGCAGGGCGGATTAATGGATGAAATAAAACAATAAAGGAACCCCGCGAGATGTTGGAGGAGCGAAAAAAGAGAAAAGCAACGCGAATCGGCCACTTAGCAGCACATCTGCTATATGTGACGTACGGAAAGCCCTTGAATGGGATCCGACGAGTTTATCAAACGATAAACTGGCCGGATATAAATAAATACGTTATATACTGAATTACGAAAGCCAACAACACTCGCCGGCCTTTCTGCTGATGCCGGACAATTATATGCATGTATATATTACATTCCCGTTGTGTTCTGTTTCATAAATCGAAAATTGCCAAGAAATTATATTGAGGGAAAAAAGAAAAAAACAAAATTCTTTAAAATTCAATCAGGTAATAAATTTGAATCAGCGAAAGTCACTGCCAATCAGCGAATATACACTGATAATCAGTCCAAACCCTACCATCTCGTAGGGTTTGGACTGCAAATCAGCGGGTCCTGACAATAATTTCATTGGCGTCCAGAAATCCTCGCAAACACTGTCTGTGATTGATTTTTCATTCACGCTCAAGTCTGGTTTTAATATATGTATAGTGTCACTCGAGTGTGCCATAAGTGTTGTTTAAGCGTAAATTCGGACATTTACAGTATATAGCGTGAAATTGGACCTATGAAAGATCGTGATAATCGCGTAATGTATGCATATATATATATATGCATGCGATATATGCCTTTCAAATTTAGCAACATGCCGGGTTCCGTTCCGGTATTGTCCAAGTACCCGTAGAATACTCCGCAAACGTATACCCACGAAATAAATTGTAAAGAATAACGCGTAAATAGACGACGATATAAGATAGGGTATCTTCCTTCACGGAAAGAAAAAAGTATCATTGGGACAACCATATATATATACTACCCTGTAAACGTGAACGTATTGAAAGTTAAAAATACGAATTCAAACGAATTCAAACGAATTAAAATGAATTAAAATGAATTAAAACGACTGAAAATGAATTCACTGAACGCGTACATGAATTCATTTCAATTCGTATTTTTAATTTTCAATACGTTTTCGTTTACTGGGTATCGTTGATGCGACCATTCTCCTGGTTGACACGAGCATTTCTGTAATTGATGTAACCATTGAAATGGTTGCTCCAACAATACCTTTTCTTCGGCATACGATGTATAAATGCACTATTAGCAAAAATTAGTGTAGATACTATGCCTATTATTATTATTAACAATATATACTGTGTATATATAACGATAGTATACATCCATAACTGACTGTAATATATATATTTGTGGCGATAACCATAGGGACAACAATAACTATATACGTAAATTGAATTTATTGCATAATCTGAAAGACAAATATACGTCTCCTCTGATTGTGAGTGTATATTGCTGATATGATTCCCATTAATAGTATAGTAATGATGCTGAAACTAGCGGCGGATTCGCAGCGGCGTATTCGGAAGTGTATATATATTTGGCTTATAACTTGAAAACCAAGAGATGTTCGAGGCTGAATTTTTTTTTTGGAACAATATAATACATCTAGAAAAGTAACCCACGTGCCAGAAAAAATTTAAAAAATGTCCTACTATGTTAGTTAATTGTTTAAACAATCATTTAGTGCGCTATATCGTAATAGTATATACTACTACTACTACTACTACTATTACTTCTTCTACTACTACTACTTCTACTACAACAACTACTACTACTTCTTCTACAACTACTATGGCTACTTATTCTACAACTACTATTACTACTTTTACTACTACTAATAGTAAAGTTTGTACAAGTACCAAATAATTTCGAATTGTTGACAGTTTACCCGTCGGTTACCGGCGCTGAGAAATATTGCATTCACAGTTTCAATATGAAACTAATAGTGAAAATAGTAAAACCGGCTGAATAGTTGCCTCTAAACAACTATTTAATAGTTTTTTTTACAACCAATGCGAATTAACGGGTAGTACAGTTGCTACTGATCGCAACCACGAAACATGTATATAGTTCAAGCATCGGGATGCCAGCGTCGGGAAGCGTCTCGACTATTGAATAGCGCGGAACTATATATAGACTCGCGCCAAGTGGTTTTGCTATTGAATTATTGCCATCGATATGCGTTCCATTTCGAATGTTAAAACGGCACGTGTGGGCAGGGCCATCGTTGAAATTCGAAATTAAATTGAAACTTGATTGGTTCACGCGCGTATTCCAAAGTTCCGACCGTTCCGACGCAGCCACTATTGGCTATCGATGTAAAATTGATCGCCCCCCTATATTCCATGGAAATTAACGCTTCTTTTATCGCATTGTCGATCGTGGTTTTTATAAGAATGTGTCATTAATTATAACTGTTTACATTAATATTTTTGGAATTGTTGGAACCCCTTCGATGGTTAAATATAATAGCGTTCGATAGTTGTTGGATTCGATATTTATTTACTGACGACTCCACTTTGAATCGTCGGGAGATTGCGAAGTCCCTAGTTGCAGAAACGTGTATACATTTTCCAGTAATGACGTCAGGATCTACCACTACTCGTAAATAGTAACGTATATCACTAGCGAAACGTGAACTGCCAGTAGTTATTTTTGCTCCAATTTCTACGTGCACCGATTTTCATCTCCCAAAGTGCGAAACTCCGTTATATGAATTTACGGTCAGACTGCGACGGATATTCGCTTCGTTCGAACGAGGGACTACATATACATATACTATAAGTCGTATGGGTATTTACCATTGGTGCGTCGTGCCATGGTTTCGAATCAAGAACCCGAAATCGTTTTCATCGAAACCGCGGGATTTTTTTGGGAAAGCATTCTTCAACGAGTGTCTGCGCGCGAAAACTGACGGGGAACGCGAACAAAAAAAAAAAAAAAAAAAAGAAAAGGTAACCGTCCGAATCGTACGACGAGTATAGAACGTGCCGCGAATCTCGTATACCTTGTGGAACTGCGTCTGTATGATGCGTTCGTATTGATCGACGGCCCTGAGGCAGATCCTCGTGGTGAACGCTTCTATCCTGGCGGGCATCGGTGCGTGACACACACTGCTCGACATTATCGCCGAAACTTCCCTTCTCACGTGGACGACACAATTATCGACTGTCCCAATCCCGATGCCTTGATTTCGATTTGCACGCCCGACCACTGGTGCACTCTTGCCCTCCACCTTTACTATACTCTCTCTCCCTTAAATTGCGAAACGAACACACAGGGGTAAATCGCGCTATTACGTCTCGTTCGGGTATGGGGTTGAAAAGCGTTCACTTATTGTCTCGCGATGCGATAAATGAAGCTAATGCGAAATCGTATATAAAGAAACGCACCGATATACCGTGCCATACAGCGCGTCGTACGGTACTGAATGACGAAGAAAGCGCAAGGCGTTCTTTTATCGCTTCGGCCGGGTCGCAGTCGCTCCCCCACCAATAAGATGACGCCGGCCGGGTTTATTCGCTGTATACGTATATCATACATGCATTATATACCTAATGCACTCCTCCGTATATTATTGTGTCGAGGGTCTCGTTGCGATTCGTTTTTAGGGTTCATTCCTAAACGACACTATATAATTCAGGTTCGATTACATATATGTATAAAATGATAGGTTAGGTTATAATAAACATATAATATCGTGCCTTACCTTACTGTACCCGTTCCGCATTATTATTACAAAATACGATTCTTAAGGGCCGATCCACAAGTGCGCGAACGTTTCTGCGAAACACATGAAAATAATCGTCATTAAAAGCCGCACATACTCTGCGGTAATAATACTGCTCTCTATACTCGACAAACGTTCCTTCATTTCATCGGAAGGTTTCGTGAAATTACGTAAACTAGAGTAGTATTTGTTATCTACTATTCTAGGGTTTTGTAAACATAATGTTTTCATGAACGCGACAGGTTTTTGCGATTGGACCACACGAAACCGAGAGCAATGCAAATGCGGGGCGTTTCGAAATACATATTCTAGTATAAAGGACTATATGAGTGTATATAATTGGTCACATTATAGCCCCTCGATTGGCACGGAAAATTATTGAATTTAAGCAGTATAGGTACCACTGACATTTGAGTGATGCGATAACTCGGAGACTTGGATTGTTACTATTTCGTTCCCAGATCCGAAACTACGGATCGGTGTAGCAATTAGTCGCGTAGGACCGGAATTTCATGTATATATACGGCGAACTGCGATATTACTTCTCGGATTCGCCCTGACGTCAATTTTATTCTAATCAGGACACGGATACACGTTCCCAATTAATTCCGGTCCCGGGGAGTCCACTTTTACTATACTTACTTTTATCGCTGTAATGGTTTTCAATTCTAGCAATCCTTAATAAAATATCGGCAAAAAATCTAAAATGTTTTATCCGTTTCGATTTAAATATGGGCTAATAAGTGGGCCACGTTTCTTCGACAAATTTTCACTTTATATATATATATGAAACACTTCCGCCAATTGCATCAGCCTCTACATCGCCAAATCTTCTATAAATTATGTAACATTGTCAGCGAGAAGATTAGAAACTTCAAGGAGGTCCAATAAGGATGTGGTAGCATTATAATCCACACTGGACAGGAGGGAAGTTTGATAGCATATCAAATGTATGGATAGGTCAAGTTCCAGCTGGTATGCGCAGAAGCCCACTGCGCACCTTCAGTTTCTAACGCACCGCCTGTGTCCCGGTCCCGGTCTATCCCCACTACTACTCTTTGTGGTTATCGGAGAAGTCGGAGGAAATATGGCATCGAGATACCGACTGTGGTATGTTTTCCGCTTTTCCAACAGAATGTGAAGAAATATCCCTGGTGAAAATGACCGCCAATTTACACTTCGCTGACAGTTCAACTGCTAGTTAACTGTGCTTTAAGTGTTATAAGACTGTAACATAAGTGTAAATTGGAAGGCGATCTTTGACGCACGAGGGTAATGAGACGGCTATATTCACATTAATGAAGTAATAATAACGTCCTCTTATCCCGTTTTCCGAATGTCTTACGAAATATTCACAAGTTCCAAAATGTAATTGTCGCTACGTATGGTATAGTCGGTATTTAGCGAGAAACCGTTATTTCGACTTGTGCTGCTGTTCTCGTTACATCAAAATTTATGACTCGACGGTTCCACAGACGCGGTTCACTTTATAAGGTCGACCTGCGCATAATACATCGAGAGTACATGGTTACTGTAACTCGTTACCCGCGTGCGCTTATAAAAAACACGAGGGCTTTTTTACGATCGAGTTCGTATATAAGTACTTGTATATGAAACGGACTGTTTGCGAGCACGGCATCCCGGAAGGCGGAATAAACACGCGTGCCTTTAACCTGCTCTGCTTTGAAGGACCTTTCACGAGACTATATGTACAGAGATGCTTAGATCTTCTGGTCTTCGATCGAGAAGTACGCGCCGTTTACTTATTACTTGCTGATGACTTATACTACAACACCGTGTGGTACAAAAAAAGAAAGATATACGAAGAAGAATGCGCGCTTTAATATAAATTCTGTTATTTTCCTATTTCTGCTGCAAATTACCGCAATGGAAAATTAGAGCTATTTCTCTGGTATTTTCTCGTTCGTGGTTTATTTCTGGGACATACTTTACGGATGTTTCATTTCATATTGCTTTCAAATACTTTTCAGACGATTTCTTCTCCTTTATACTTATTTGTTGACGTCAGTCGCTATACTGTACATTGATTACCCAATCAGCAGAGGACTTAGAGGGTTCTTTTTATACGCCCACGCGCATACAATATTTTCTGCTGATTCGCATGTGAATACTTTGCATTTTTTTTCGATAGCGAATTATTTTTATTGCCTCAAGAGATGTTCAAGCTATCGCATTGTTAGAACGCGTCAATTCCTAACCTAAAAAGTGTTAGTACATTCGAGGAGAACTCCCGAAGAATTGAAGAATGGACAAGTAAACATTTAGCACTTTGTGACTGATTTAGCCCTAATTTGTAGGTTAGGATTCGACGTCGTATTGACTATAACAAAGTTGCTATAGATGATCCATCGAATGTAAAACGTGATTTACAATTGGTGGCGCCGCCTGTCGTCAGCGCGCAGTGTTATGATTTGTCCGTTTGAATGGAAAACTTGAATGCAACAATTGATGGCGAAAATCTTCACAATCTGAAAATAACATTCATATAAGAATAATAATTCTATATTATATATACAAACAAAATAATTTCGAAGAGTTATATAAATGCTCGGCATAATAAAATAAATATACGTCGAAAATTTCGCACTCTTATTTCCTCTTACGTATAGTTATTGAGAGAGTTTTGCATTGTGCGTCCAAAAATGCAGCAACATTCTCTGTTCAACGGCAAATTTTAATATGCCAAAAAGAATACGAAATGAGTGTCGCGGAGTTTCTTTCCCTTATCAACAAGTTTTTGAATCGAGCAGTTTTTGAATATTTTTTTGAATACTTTTCTAAAAGAATATAATATGTACATATAGAACAAATCTGTGTCGTTTATTTTTTTCGTGTTTTGTATAAAAAATTAACTATAGGCGACACACAAACTTATTGATCCTTATTGATAATAAGTTACAAGAATCAAGCAAACATATAACGGGTGACCTGTTTAAAAGAAGAATTTTTTTATTAGTCTATAATAAACATTATTTCAATCATATTTTTGTATCATTTTCTTCTAAATCTTCTCAAGTAAAAAAATTGCGTCGGGTATTTCGAAGCTATCGCTGCATTCGATCTTTGCGCCAAATTTTATGACGTCTTTCACCCGCAAGTCTCCGCACACCTCAAATTATGCTAATGCAAAGACGCTCGGAGGCCCCGGATCAAAACGTTACTATTATATATATATATATAATTCTGCGCAATATTATTTAGCGCAATTGTCGGGAATGCGTTAGTGACAATGCGCGAAATGCGCGCGACTTATTCGCAATGCGCGAAATGGAATTATATACCTCACGCATGTGTTTGTTTATGTGTTTGTGGAACGCTTCTCATTATATAAAAGTATATAATTATACGTAAGCGATGCATACAGCGTGGGTCATCGCGGGGAGGAGGTCCGTTAGACAAATCCGCAACGAGGACGTTAAGGTACTTTCACATTGCCGGCATGAGTATTATACCCCGCGATGTCGTGTTACAATTGATGCAACAAATGGGAATCACTGACGAAATATCGCACGAAAACACAATGCATTATCACTAATCGATCAAAGTCTGAAGTATATAATATACAGTATAGATTGGATCGAAGTACTGAGTTTGGTCACTGGACTAAAACTGGTCACGCTGCGTATAAATAATTATCCGCGTAGAGCCATTCTGCTTAGTGGTATCCCATAAAACGTCAACTATTATATACTACGACGATTATTAGGGTATTACGTCATGAAAATTAAATTTCGGTCCTGACCATATATATATATTCCGTACGTGACATCATTGAAAAGCACAACTCGATTTTAACCAGCTGCGACGAAACGGATTTCCGACATCTCTGAGGTTTAGGTCAGGTTCCAAAAGCTCCACCTAGATTCTTTCGTTTGAAGAACAAAAGTTGTTTATATATGTAACGTATATATAAAACTGATTGACAGTGATGACAATTATTGAGAATACAGAAAAAGTATGGTCAAAATAGATGCAAAATTTATGAAAACTTTAAAATTGAAAAAAAAAAGAAAATTGTATAAGACAGAAAGGCGCAGAATTTGGTTCGAGAATTTGCTTCCGGCGAGATATATATCAAATGACTACCATCAGGACGCGTGATGCGGGAAGCACCGTTATGGGTGAAGAAGTGTATATAGACGCGTGCATATATATCGGTAAAAGAGAAGCGTATATGGTAGGGTGTACAACACATTATCATTATTGGGATTTACAGTTGGGATCGGGTGTTATCACTCTGACGCATGTGCCTCGTTCCATATTATATCGCGGTCTTCTGCGGTTTCCCGTCGATATCAACACTTACTATACCGCAGACATTTCCCGCGCTTTAAAACATCATAATACCAAGATGTATATTATATATATTCTTTGCTTAAATCATCATTAAGTTACATCTTTATAATAAACTTTATTACGTGTGTCACTGAAGTTGAAAATTCGAGTTGGTATTTTGGTACAAATGAATTCGCGACTGGAATATAATAAGATTATTTTTATTTTTAGGTTCGATATATACATTATGTCTGATGGACACTCGCGAAGAAATGCTTACAGAGTTGGGAAATCATAATTTTTTTTTTTATATATATAATTAACAGTTCATAATCAATATTTATACTCACCGGATTTCTGCCTGAGAACAATGTGATATACGCATGCATACCATTTGCGATTCCGAGTACTAGGATCTAGAATGATTTCATCGCGTATAAGATCATCCATCGGCTGATGTGTGCATTATTGTATATGTATATACGGTGAATCATATTCTTTGATTTACATCCTTCGCACGATTCAGAAAAAATCATCGAGGTACTCTCGACCGAATACATCATCGTCGTCAATTTCAATAATATATGTCTGCGATATGCGTACATGTCAGCAATCGAAAATGGATTAAAAAATATTGAAATTCATTCATTTTAAGAGTCTTTTGTACTTTGGGAACAAACGAATCCATTTTTATTCGCAATGCATTTCTATATTTGTTCGTACGAATGGAAAATTTGATTTTTTAATCGACGCGAATCCAAATTCGTTATTACGAATTGGCAACTGGAAATTTGAATGCATGTGTATCCAAAGATATAATGTATTATTACCCAGTAAACGAAAACGTATTTAAAATTTAAAATAAGAATTGAAATGAATTCATGTACGCATATTAAGTGAATTCATTTTCAGTCGTTTCATAATTCATTTTAATTCGTTTGAATTCGTATTTTTAACTTTCAATACCTTTCCGTTTACAGGGTGTGAACTGTTAATACGTTTCTATATACGGATTATTTACATTTCAATCAATCTCAATCAATTCCAGTCAATTTTAATCAATCAATTGCGTTTCAATTCAAATTTATGAATTAGGAAATGTATTTCTATAAATCTGAATCGAAAATAAGTTTCCCTAATAAAATATATGTAATTTTAATATACTGTAATTGAAACTAGCATATATAAAAACTTTTTGTTTGAATCCATCGAAATGAAGAAATAGTTTTCTTATTATGAATGATGAGCAACTTATCTTCCAATTCTCATAAATAAAAAAGATTTATCGTAAAATATTTCTGAAGTAAAAAGTGTATAATAATATAAAAGTATATATAAAAAGATAATAATTCTCTCTATATATATATACACTTGGATTTATCATCAGTTTCCGAATGCATTAAACATTAATCGTTATAAAATATGAAATTAATATTTTTGGATTAAAATGCATTCAATTATATAGTTCCAAGTATGAATTCATCAATCAAATATAATTAATGTCATATAGTCTATTTGTCAAATTGGATAGAAAATGTATTATATGGTCAAATGCGTGTTGATCCTCGGCAAAGTTGAAGAACTTTACGCTAATAAGAAGAGGGAACTATTTTTTTATTATCTCGCGCTCATCTCGCAAAACGGTTAATTGCACGTACGATATGATCGCGATTTTATGAATACTTGTAAACCCGAATGCAAAACAAGTACGTTTGATAATTAAGACAATAACTCTTCTTATTTTTTCCAGTCAACGCCGTTATATTGAAATATTTTGTCGTCAGTTTTTTTTTTTTTTTTTTTTTTTTTTTTTTTTTTTTTTTTTTTTTTTTTTTTTTTTTTTTTTTTTTTTTTTACTTAAATTTTTTTTTTTTGGTTTAAACTTTTTTTTTTTTTTTTATTGGATATGCGATTGCATGATTTTTATGGTCGTATATGACGTTTTCACATGAATTTCACAATTGCCCACATCGTTCGAATGTAATCGGCGAATTTTGCAATACTTCAATACATTCCAATGGATTTAAATCCACAAATTAATTGTTTTCTAATTTAACCGTATTAGAAAGTATAGAATTTAATTTATAATATATATGTGGCTCGTGGATTGAAATGTATTGGAAAATACATGAATATGATTTACATATTGACCCATGTATAGCGACCGAATATACGTATTGAAATCAACACAAAAGATATTGCAACGAAAGAATTCAATTGTAACGAAGCGAATTGCTTCGAAACATTTCAATGCATTTCAATTTTCAATCCACTATATAGTTGCATATTTATTATAAATTAAATCGTATATATGCTTTTAATTCGAAATTAATGTTTTTAAATTAAATTATACGTTTTTTTAATTGAAAAATGTATTGCATAAAATTTGAAATTACTTAATTTTGATTATTTAAATTGAAACAGATAGAAATGTATCAAAGTATATATATACATGAATTCTGTTCGTCCTAATTAAATTCGTTTTTCGACTCTGAATACAGGTTTCTTTTTTTTGGTGGGGAGCTCGCGTGTGCCCTACAAGTTTCCTGTACGCAGCGTCTTATGATTTTTTCTTCGAATCAATTGTCGTCATTATGCCTTATTAGGAGGGACAGAAAAAATATGATGAAACTCGTTTCTTCTAATACGATAAAAATACGAAATGGACAAAATAATAAATTGCGTTTCCAATGATGTGTTGACCTGATTCACATACAGAGAAAAATTTAATTTCGACAATTGGCTTGTTCTTGGCTTTCGAAATTGTTGATTCTGAATTCGACATGAGGATGGAAAATCGTTAATTCGAAGTGGATTATTTAAATTCATTATTATTCTTAATTTTTTTTTTTTTTAATTTGAAATGTGAAGTGAAGAAAAATTGATATTAGCACATTTAGTAATAAAAACATATTAAATTAGGTGGGAAATACACAATTCTAAAATTCTAATGCATATATGGTTTAAGTTCGGTTTAATGACCGTAAGTAAGACTTTAAATTTAAATATCGACTCAATTTTAAATCTAATAAAAATCTTACATTAAATAAAAAAAAAGTTTATTCAACGATCATTTTTAGTAAAAAATCGAATGAAAGCTATTTTTTGAAAAGGAAACTAGGGGCTTCGCCCCTGCGGCGTTCGGCCGCCAACCCCACAAAGGGGCTCTGCCCCATGGACCCCCGGCTCGCTTCGCTCGCAAGATTGTCTTGATTCGGCCCTTCGGGCCTCAATAATTCAACATCTTTCGTAAACTTTATAAAGTTTTTTAGTTTAGTCTACAATATGAGTTTAGTCAACCGCAACCATTCCGTGTTCTTTGTTATGAATATTTTATACAAAGTATATACTATATGCATAATAACTTTAAATTTAATGTT
>JAPYZR010009614.1:0-11636 GCA_030522945.1 Trichopria nigra
AAAGCCCGAATTTAGAAAAAATGTTTCAATCATTTTTTATTTATACTTTTCCTGTTTTGAGGTTAGGTCGGTAACTGCTCTACTTTAGAACCACCTTAAACGAGATCGCGTGTGCAAACTTTTCAACGAGCATTCGATTTGTTTCCAGTTTTGAATGAAATGTAGCCAATTTTCATACGAAATTAAACGTTTTCAAACGTTTTCATACACGTATACAAGAAAAGAAAAATTTACGTTTCCGTTCCAATATTCAAAAGAAATGCGAATTTCATTTCACGAATAGAAAATTTTCTATGTTTTATATATGATATGACATAATAATATATGTCCTAATTTAGAGAATGAAAAGAATTGGATTGAATTCATATATATATGTAATGCGTCAATTTCCAGTAAATATAAGAACGCATTGAAATGGATTCAGTACTCAGTAAACGACGAAAAACGATTTGGGAGGTCAAATTTTGAATTAAAAAGGATTAGGAAGTATATTTCATTGGTATGTAAAATGAATCCATCTTAATCATTCTGAATCCTTCTTAATCCAAATTTTGGATGTCGTTATCAATAATATGTTTGTTTACATAATTCTGGTCAAGAAACTGAAGAAATTAAATGTTGTTGTCTTCGTTAATTTTTTTTCGTTTGTTCGGCAATATGTGTGTTAAAAGCTCTTCTTCTTCACAATAAATAGATATTATTTAATCGTAAAGGTGTATATCAGCAACGCATTAAATCTAATAAATGACTCGTCGCATCGAATCGAATTAGAATAACAATTCGAAATGGAAAGAAACCATAATGAAAACGTTATCTTTTAATTCGATCAAATCCTTAATCTATATGGATGTCAATTGATAACATTAATCCGAAAGTATAGTTATTTCCTACATTTTAAATTACTTTAATTTTTTATTAAAATGTATTGAAATGCATAACTGGATTCGGAAAAGTTATGTTTACACAGTAAACGAAAACTCATTGAAAGTTAAAAATACGAATTCAAACGAATTAATAAAGTATTATAATTCGTATTTTTAATTTTAATAAATTAGTAACTTTGGGTTTTCGTTTACTGAATAGATTAGACTGTATTAAAAAGAATACAATTTAATTTTTATTTATTATTCGTGGATTAAAATGTATTGAAATGAATTGAAGTATATAACGTAGGTATGAATTAATTATTCTCTTAATTATTATTTAGTTCGTTTTTTACTCTGCTGAATCCATTTCAATACACTTTCGTGTGCCAGCGGCTATGTAGTTCAATTTATTTTAATACACATTTGGATCTAAAAATAATGTTTATTGATTAAATCCTTCGCATTTCGTTTGATTTTAATCCAAAATGAAGTAGTTTTAATTTTATGTAAGACTTTTGTTGGATTAATATGAATTGAGAAGGATAGAATTTCAAATACCTACTTAATTTTGCTTTTAATGTATTTAAAAATCGCAGTTATCGTAAACGGATTGGTAAAAATAAAAATGCGTTCGCGTGCGTAGGCGTTCATTTTTCAATTTATTATATCATCATTTCAAATATGCTTTCAAACCAATTTATCGTCGAAAATATGAAATGTATTTCAATCGAATTTTACAAAAAGTATTACGCTCGAATACATGCATAAATCTGTAAATAATAAAATCTTACAATTCATAAATTATAAAGAATACTTCTCATTTATTTTGAATTTGTCTCTAAAAATAGGAAATTTAAAAACTTTTTAAATGTCGACAATACATTAAAAAATGCATTTTAATAAGAAAAAAAAATGAATGAATGAATAAATAAATGTATCCTGAAAAATAAAATTTGGAGGGGCAATAAATATGGAATTCAGATGCATAGAAATTTATTGAAATGCATATATATGCACGTATAGCGAAAAAGAGTAGGTATAATTGCAAACATTCGACATTCAGCGCAAACAATCAATTTCCAGAATGTTTGGGATCCCACGTGGGAATTTGTCATGAGTGTATGGAATCCCATATATATATAAAAAAATGTTTTATGGAATCGATAAAATTCTGGAATATTTTTTAGACATATATTTACTTAAACAAACCCGGTCATTATATATATAAAGATTTACTCTTATTACACATACAAAACATACATATATATATATATATATATATATAATATATATATTATATATATAATATACACGTTTTAAATAGGAATAAATAGTTTCTGAGAAAAGCTTTGTAATCTATGATAAACATTGAAGCAAAAATAGAATTTTCATTAAATTTTAACAATTTTCTTTCTTGTATATGGTGACTTTTATCATTTAAAATTGCCCAAAAAATATTTAGGCAATATATAACGACGGCAATATCATGACAATATTTTTCACACCAAACTAATGTTATCAATGATAACAATATAATTATTAATTTGAGCTGAAAAAACACACACACACACAAAAACATAGTCTTTATAATTTCAATATCTCGTGTAACTTCCTCATTTTTTGACTAATAATTAAAAACGAGAGTTTAAAATACTTTGGAGAAAACAAGGAATTTCTGTCTATTTTTATGTTTTGTTTATTACTCCAACCATTTTTTTTAACCATTTTTGACACTATATTTTATTAATTACCAATTTATTTTGTTCTCGTTGATATTATTGGAATTTTTGATTTTGTTATTATATTTGTCAAATACACATATGAGTTCGGAATGTTCGGTCGGTTGTAACGTATTTTAAGCTCCTAGAAAAGACCCCTACTGTGAAAATATTTTTCCTGTTTACGAAACGGTCGAAATAAAAGCTCCATTTTACGAGAGGATAATCGTGTCGTCCGCCATGAAAAAGACATATTTTTTCATGAATATATTTTAGATGATTTACGCCCTCAAATAATGCATATAAATAATGAGATAACGCAGAATTGTTACATTGATATGTAACAATTGTATGATTGTACAATAATGTTAGCCATATTGAAAAATTTTACGTATATTTATAGTGAATATTGCACTGGATGTCGAAATAATTGTAATCCGTTGCAGTGAATATACGTGCAATATAATGCAATTCTGATATAATTGCGTTGAATGTTGTAATTGTTAGAAACACATTTTAAAAGATTAAAAAATCTTCCTATAATTAAGTAGTAAAACACATAAAATAAAAATGAGAAGGAAACGTAGGGTTTTTATACTTCTTTTATACTTTTTATACTATTTATATTGTTAATTTATTTTATTTATTTTATACTATATATACTGTTAATAAACATTTATATAGTAATCTGAATATTTACTCCGTAATATGTTGTATCCTGATATATTTCTTTGCAATATTTCTGTGATATTAAAGTTTGTTACATTATCACAATGTAACAGTACTGTAAGGTTTCCGTAATGTTGCATCGCGACATATTTCATTGTAATGTTTATATTTCATTACAAGTATAATATTGCAAAAATATTCTAAGATCACCTTAAAGTTACGATAATATTACACCTCAACATATATGTACCGTAATATAACTATAGTATGACGACTTATTACTGCGTTCTGTTACGGCCGAACATATGACACCTTAATATATTACCATGACACATTACGGTTCTGTTGCTCCGGAATATTGTGTGGTAATATCACGCGTTGACATTACGTTGCAATACTACAGTAACAATACATGTATAGTAACATTACCGTGACATTGTTTTATAACAATTAGGTCAGTGACCTAATCTAAAAACAGGAAAAGTATATAAATAACAAAGGGTTGAAACATTTTTTCAAAATTCGGACTTTGGAAGGGTGATTCTACACATCATGATGTATAATACCTAACAAAATATCTGTGATTGATTCCAAATTAAATTCTAAATATTAAGAGAAGAAGTTATTTTAATCATTTTAAAGAAGGAATATCCGAAATAAATTATTTTATCTTACCGACGAAGAAATAATTTACGTCAGATAATTCTCGTTTAATTTTGAACCAATTTCAGTGATATTTTTTGAGAATTGTATATGTTATGTAGAATCACCCTTCCAAAGCCCAAATTTTGAATAAAGTTTCAATCGCTTTTTATTTATACGTTTAATGTTGAAAAACTCGGTCGGCAACTGTTTTACTGTAGATAACCCCTGTAAGGTGTTCTCTAAATGGGAGAATTACTCGCACGGTAATTTAGTATATGTGTTATATATTAATGTATATATACTGTACCAAATAAGTTTCACTTAGTGTCACAAAGAAAGATTGTAAATTTAAGAAAAAGAAAATAAAAATTATTGAAAGATATTTTTAAAATTTAAGGGGGTTCTAAAGTAGAACAGTTACCGACCTAACCCCGAAATACGAAAAATGTAAATTATAAATGATTGAAATGTTTTTTCAAAATTTGGGCTTTGGAAGGGTGATTTGACATGACATATAAGGTTCCTCAACAAAATTCCACTAATAATAATGAAAAATTCAGTGAAAATTTTAATTTTTAATGATTTTGTGCTGGAATTTTTGTGGTGATTGTATATGTTATGTAGAATCACCCTTCCAGAGTCCAAATTTAAAAAGAAAGTTTCATTAATTTGTTATTTATACTTTTATTATTGCAAAGCTCAGCCGGTAACTTCGAACCCTCTTAAGCTCGGAGTACTACTGTAATTATATACAGTACATATCTATATATGATTCCTCAAAGAATACTGGTGAGATCGTCCGAAAATTGATTTGGAAGTCATATATATTTATTGTGTAGAATTACAAAAGTACATCTAAATTTTGAAAAAAATATTTTAGTAATTTTTAATCTATTGAAAATGAGTTCGTCAAAAAGTATGGGTAAAGGTTCTACTTTAGAGAAACTTTTTACGAAATACGTCTAGTGTGGCCGCGTGGTTAGAGTGCTCGCGTCGCGCGCGGTACGTTCGGGTTCTAATCATGATCGGAGAGTTGTTTTTTTCAAAATTATTCCTGAGCGAAAAAAATTGTAAAAATAACAGAATCATAGGTTTATTATCTAATTATCTACAAAATTAAAATAAATAGTTGGTTACAGGTTAAAAATTAAATTAAAAAATTTAAGGTTCCGTAACAAACTTAATTATTATATATATATCAAAATATATCATCGTGTGCCTGTTCGAAATGATGGAACTATCTTTAATCGCAGTTGATTGGCAATTAGCTGGATAGCAATACGGCAATTATTCATGAAGTACATATTTGTTACTACTTCAGTGTACATACATTTTATCGCGGCTACGTAATCGCCGCTTCATTGTACGACACGGAAGCTCACTGTTGCAAAGCTTATTTGCATTATGGCAAGTTGCTCTTCTCGATCGATACGTCATAGTCGTCTCATATATATACTATTTCGTCGGTACTCGTGTATATATCTTGCTGGTGTCGCTTTTAACTTATTCGATTTTCCGCCGTTTTCCCGAGGGTCGTTCAACCTTGCAAAATTACTCGCTTGTTAGAAAGTTACATGTCGTGTCGAATTTAATAATTTCTGATTTGAATGAGGAATGAAAAACTATTCTTATAAAAAAGAAGTATAGAAACAATTTTTGAAATCAAATGTTAATTGAACGTCATTTTCACAGTTGTCGGTATAACTATATAGTTAACGATAAATTAAATAATATATTGTTATATGTCAATAATTATTGTATCCGTATCTATTCGACTTCACCTCTCCGTTTATATTCGATTGTCTACGGAAAATTTTGAATCCGTTTCTAAACGCAATAGGTCATATGTAGTAGGCGATGTATAAAAATGAATAAGTTTATACAATAAAAAAATAAAATAATAATAATAATAATAATAATAATAATACTTTTACACTATCGAATTCGAAACTTTAATTTAATATGTTTCTATTCGATATTATAAAAAATAGATATAGTGTTTCGATGCAACGCAGTCTTTATCCAAGTAAAACAAAATGTATAGAAATGAATTCGACAGAATCTTAAACAAATTCAGTTATTACGAAATGAATAAGAATTGTCTGATGTACATATACTTCAATAAGTCATCTCATGAGCATTTAAATATTTAGGAATTAAATTCTATGCTTTTCAATACATTAAAAGTCAAATATTGCCTACTTTTATTTTATTTGATTATATTGTTTACATTTTTTCTATTTTATTGTCTTCAATTCGTGTCAATCCAAAAATAATTACTATCCAAATTGATAATACTCAATTTTGGATTACGATGGATTAAGATGAATTTAATTTAATTGTAAAAAAATTATTTTTGATTTAAATTCATCGAAAACACAGAATTGTTGAATTCAAATGTATTGAAAAGTATTTGAGAATTATTGAATCAATTTCAATACATTTTTGTTTCGGATTGATTCTATATATATCTTGATAATCCCGTAACACAATTATGATAGAAACGTAAAAAAGAATGTAAATGATTTCGGAGATAATTTGACATTGGTTCTCATAGATTTCGCGAGCAACGTACCGATAGAAACGTATTAACCCTCCGGATTTATTTCCAAACGGAAAGAAAGCGTTATCGATTAAAAAAAACGATTATTTCTGATAGATTTCGGTAAGAATAGATTTTGGATAGAATCGGATTCACTTCTTATAAAGAACTTTAGGCAGCAGATAGGAAGTATGTGATTCAGTTGTTAGATTAATATTTTGTATTTTTTACTTTTTGTATTATTTTTTACATTTTTTAAAATCATATTTAATAAATAAAATAATGAATTGCATGCGACACTCCGATAAAAATAAAATCTAGGTAATTTTTATACATTCTATAAGGGACAGATTGAGTGAGACTTTTTAGACTATTTTTTAGACCTCAATAATAGACAATTTTAAAAAGAATCCAAGTTGTCTCGTTTTGATAATGATGACGAGAATCTTGATTAAAAAGGTCAACAGCTTAGAAAAACAATTATCGTTTAATTTCACAATAGTTTTAGATAATTTTCTTTATCTCCACCAGTATACATATCTCAGTTTCTATAGAGATGTATAAAAGGGAAAAGTTACCCAGCAAACGCAAATGCATTGAAATAGATTGAAAAATTCAATTTCCTTTAATTCTACATATGAATAATATGCGAACCAATGTCAAATTATCTCCGAAATTCATTTACGTTCTTTTTTACGTTTCTGTCATAATGTCAAGGAAGTATCGAGACGTATAGAATCAATCCGAAATAAAAATGTATTGAAATTGATTAAATAATTTTCAAATTCTTTGCAATACATTTGAAAATTTAAAATAAGCGACGTTTATTAATTAAATTTTATGTTTTCGATGAATTTGAATCTAAAAACATTTTCCCCAATTATAAATTTGCATCCATTTCAATCCATCGCAATCCAAAATCAAGAAATTCTAATTTCGTACGTATAGTAATAATTATTTTTGGATTGATACGAATTGAAGGCAATAATAAAATGGAAAAAGTAAACAATGATAAAATAAAATTAAAATACAATGCATTTGGGTTTGAATGAATTGAAAAGTATAGATTTTAATTCACACACATTTATCACGAATTTAAAAGCATTAAAATGTATTGAAGTGCAGATACAAAAAACAAGGATTTGATCGAAGTAATTCGATTCAATCTCAGTAAACGAAAATCGATTGAAATATTGAGAGATTGATATATAAATTCTATTTCTGAATAACCTGTCCAGTCTTTTCAATCCGAATTATTTTGAATCTTTATAAATGTATTGAAAATTTCTTCCTTCAATAATATATCAAAATACACGACAAATCTAATTAACGCTGAATTTATTTGAATATTTTTTAGTGTATTAAAATCCAGAGTGTTTATAATTTTATATAAATTCTATACTAATTGTAAATATTCCACAAGTTAGCACTCAGGGATATATGGTAAGGGAAAAATTGAGAAAGGAATAAAGTGAGGGTAGATACGGGGTGGAGGGCGGGAAAGTTTGAAGAACCCTTATACAGAAATTAGAAGGAGGGGAAATAGGTAAGGCAATCCATGATAGAACGAAGGGTGAGAAAGAGACACGAAAGGAGGGATGGACAAGGGTGTAAGCATAGAGAGAATGGATTACCTGGAGAGGGAGGGTATATTTAGTGAGGTGGAGCTAAATGAAGGGGGAGAGGTAAAATGGGAGAGACTAAGAGAAAGAGATATGCATGGAAGTAGATAAGCAGCAGAGGGGCGGAAGATGTCAGAAAATCTCAGGGATACCAGAATACTTAAGGACGAGTAAAAAGAGAGAAGGTAAGAAAAGTACAGATAATAGGTTGGATGAGGAAGACAGAAAATGCAGATTATGTGGAATAAATAGAGAGAGTATAAACTGTACTATATACTAATGTAAAAATATTTAGAGGTATTGAATTCATTCGAATTAAAATGCATAGATCGTAAAAAATTTCAATTCGAAACTGTAAACAAAACGAATTAATTTCGTTTCAATATACTATTTATAGCGCAGGATCCCAGCAGACGAAAAAGAATTGAAAAGAATTCAGTCTCTTGGCCATAAGTATTAAAATGTACTAAAAAGAATTGAGAATACGAATATGTATTCCAATTTTTTTTTCATTCTCCATATATACGTCTTTCAAGGATTGAAAGGCAAACATTTGGATTAAAAAAGATTAAAAAGGATTAAAAGGGATACAAAGAATTTCTTTATTACGAATGCTTCTATAAATCCTTGTTAATTTAAGTTTTTGGTGTTTTAATATGTTTCTTTTCTCTTTTAAAGAATAGAACATTTTTATTTCGTATCCCAGTAAACTAAAAATGAATTGGAATGAATTCAGGAGTCATAAAACTGGTTCAATTACGTGAAGCAAATTTATATCTATACTTCCTTAAATTCCAATGCATTTAAAATCATAAATAATATCTATAAATGGAATCCTATATTTTTCAATACATTTGTATATAAACATAAAAACAACGTTTCCAAATTCAATTTATATGCAATTCAATCTATTTTAATCAAATATTAAATACCTTTAATTTTACGCGTTACTTATTTTTTGATTAAAATTAATCAATAGAATTTAACTTAGAACACATATAACTAAATCCTTTTTTCTTAACTTGGTTCAATTCATTTTAATATAGTAAACTTTCGCATATCGAGCTTTCGTTCGAGGGCAAACAAACTATATAAATTAAGAAATATCCATGGTTGATGAAAATGTCTACATTTTGCTACAGTACAATTTATTTTCGAAAGTATAAAGACATAAATAATACGTACGATCGAAGAATACATATACACGTATAAATATATACAGTCGCACGCGAGAAAAAGATATTACACATTATTATTAGGGCGAGCGACGCGCGTGATTTCCCGCTGATGGGCTCGACGTATTTTGGGGTTGTTTTTTGGGCAGCCAGTGTGTCTTCTCCTTATTATCTGCTATGTTGTTGCCCTGTTTCGAACCCGTATCTTGCTGGCTTTTCCCACGAGAAGTGCCCGAAGTCGTGACTTCTAATTGTTGGCACTTACCGCTTGTATCCGACCGATCGCTGCCCAAATCAAAGTATCGTGAAGTGTCCTGAAGAGATATGAAAAAATATTCCTAAACATTAGCAATATACCCATTATATGTATACAACAATTTTCAACAAAAAATTGGCCATATTTTAAATTATTTTTTTGAAAAATTGAAAAATATATATATACATATATATTTTTTTTAAATTGACGAATGTTTTTGAAAATCGCAAAGAAAGTAATGGAAATATATAGAAATTTTTACTTTTAAATTTTATTTACCACATTGACGTATATGATATAAAATGTATTACTAAAACTTCGAACTTGCCTTTGGCACTATTCGGCAGCTTCTTTCATGAGTACTGAAACGATCGGGATGAAAAGTCCTTCCGCAATTGGGGCATGGTACTAGAAGGGCCTAATCATACATTATTAGTAATTTTTTGTTTAAATGTTCACCTATAGAAGGAAACGTTATTATTTAATTGTCATTCGAAAAAACGTCAAAATAACAACAAAAAAAAAAAAAAAACTTTTCGTCTTTATTCATTGGCCTATATATGCGAGTGCACCCGAACGATGGGCCGATGGCTAAATCCGTGAAATATTAAAAATTCGAGGACGATTTGGTTGGAGATATATTGTAATTCCAAACTTTACGTGAGATTCGTTACTATTTTACGTAAAAATAAAAAAATCTTATATTGTACCTGACTTTGTTCCCAAGCAGCCGTGTTCCATTCCGATGAAAAATGTGAAATATCCGGACGTTTAGGCTCCGATTTTCGTCTTTGCGATGGTGGCAGTAACGTGTTTTCCCTCTTCCATTTCTACAAGTAAACGTTTAAAACTGTACTTCTCTCGCTCTTTTCGTGAGTATTAATATATATATACAGGGTGATCCAAAAGTCCCGGTATGGCGAGATTGTGTTTTCGGGGAAAATGTTACGTACGAAATTGACCTTGAGCATGACCTTGAAGGTTATTCCAAGGTCGATAGAGCGGGAAATTTTATGTCGGAAACGATAGTTTTTAATTTGCAAGAATGTGACCTTCAGAAGGTTAAATGTTTTTAACAAAAAAAAAAAAAACTAACAATAACACCGAATCCAAACACGATTGGATTTCTTCCAGTTTATCATCCAACTCCACCTGACAAGCGACGATTCCTTCGACAGACGATTTTGCGTCTCCGAGACTCGCCTCCAGGTCATTACACCTTTTAGTTTTGCTACCGAATCCGTCGGAGATTCTATCGAATGTGGCTAACCCAGAATATACACAATCGCATAAATAATACATTAAGATGTAATGGAAAATATTTGTACCCATATTGAATTTGCACCTCTGAAATGCGACTCGTCCTATACTGTGATTTGGTACTTTTGTCCACATAAGGTGGTCAGCGTTAATGAAGCATGCAAGTATATAACTACATGCATAAAATACAGAGTATATGAGAATGTTTTCAGTAGGGCACGCCTGCAGCTAAGTGCCATCTCGTGCGAGTGTTGAAAAGTCGTGGCCCAGTTTCTCGCGATTTTACTTTATCGGCCACGTAATCGCTCCTTTTCGTATAGATCCTTTTATCGTGAAATTTCTATAAATAACACGTTGTTTTCGATAACAAGCGTGGTGAGTCTTGACTACTGTAACAATCCTAGAAAGAATTCAAGATAAAACTAAACCAGAATTTCATATAAAACTTCGCCGATGCTATGGCGTCCTCTTACAAAGGAGACAATACGTGACGTAAGAACATTCTGACACAATGGACCCAGACGCATTGTAGATCGCACAGATTAAACAAATCACCATTTTATGATGTAGGATGTAGGAGTAGGACCACAAACCACTATATCGAAGGTTACATATAATTGTAGATCAAACTTTATTTTATGTACGGTATTAAAACCATAGACTGAATTATATCTGTAAAATGCTGGTAACCATTACAATTTAACCAACCACAAGTGTCGAACAATTTCAGCTCAACGGGGACGGTAGAGAGGCCAGAGTACCTGTACTATACAGGTCCCAACCCCCCAGCAAACGAGAACGAATTGAAAGGACAAAAAACGGATTGAAAAGCATGGAAGAACGGATTGGAACGAATTAGAAATACTACTTTACAATTCGTTCC
>JAPYZR010009615.1:0-13179 GCA_030522945.1 Trichopria nigra
TGTCCCCATAACTACCATTATATTTCAAAAAATGTCCTCGTAACCACCCTTCTATAAAATTATATATATATATATATATATATATATATATATATATATACCGCAATGTATATTTTATTATTATGAAAAATATTTTTTAAATATTGAATTTGTCCTGTGAATGATTAATAAGTCATTCTTGAAACACGCGTTATACGTGTTATAAGTACAATTTATTCCCCGATCACTTTTATCAAATGCATTATACATCCGAAAATACGATTAAGCTCAAGAATCGTAAACCTGTCGCACCAAGTATATATAGGTATAAAGGAAAAGTATCGAGCGCGAGAAAACAAAAACAATCGTGATTATCGCTCGAATGAATACATTGACTTCGTCCGAAAGAGAGAGAAAGATAGGATAGGTTAGGGAGGGGACGTAGGTGGGAAGGGGGGGGGTGGAGAGGAACAACTTCGATTAGGCGATCGATATGCGTATATATAGAAGAATCATTTTCGGATAACGTGGATATACCTCCCGAAAATGGCCAACTTCTGGGCAAAGTTCAACTCCAAGGTTCAACTCCAAGGTTGTGTGAGGTAATTTCGTAAATTAACTGGTACTATTTCATTTCCGCAATGTTGTAGCCTCGTAAATAGATAAAGCAAACGATATTCCCGCGGTATATCCGCTTATCGGTCGAAGCCCCGAATCCGGCGCGGCGTGGAACAATGAATATCTGATTGAAGATCTCGCCAGTACAAAATCGTTATCGAAATCGCGAGGCTTTCACTGCCCTTGATCAAGGCTTGACTGCGGAAATGAAGTTTAGGAATCGAGTATCAAGTTGCATGAGAGCGATAACAAGAATTTGAACAAATGTCGTCGTTTGTTTGTGCGAGCTTATATATAAAATTAATATTTAATAATAAATAATTGCGTTTGATTTATAGAATTACAAACTCTTCAATACAATATATATATATATATATACATATTATTGATTTCAAAACATGAAAAGTATCAAAAAATATCAAAAAATATTATTTCAAATATCCTCTGAAATGTCGTCTTTTTACAAAACTGTACATTTTTTAAGAAATGTATAAACAATGCGTGTGCGCGTACAGAAGACACTAATCTGCAAATGCGTCGCAGTCAGTATAGTAAAATGAGCGAGAAATGCTATCCAGGTAAATCACGACGTAAAGAGTCGCCTGCGGAGGTAGTCTCGCGCTCGTTAATGCATCGAGTCGTTTGAGAGCGTGTGTGGGAGCTATTATAGGAGCTCTTCTACAAGGGGACAACGTAGTAGGGAAGCCGAAGTTCTCGTATCGATCAAATAATCCGTAACAGAGTTTTAGGAAAAACCAACGAGATTCCCCAAACGACAGACAAAAATCGTGACGAGACGTCGTTAACAGTCCACCGATAATTAATATCAGGCAGCCATATCCCCCGCACCCTCCCTTCTCTAAAAAGCATTTTTCATAATAATGATTAGATATAAACATGTCGTAATTACTCTTCATCGATTGATTACGGAAAACTTGGCTATTTCACTTTTTTCGCATCCCCTTTATTGCAGACTATCGTTTGGAGTACGACCGAAAATATGACCGCAATCTTTGAAATGGCACACTCTGAACAGGCCAATTACATGTATAGGCATATATATATATACATATATTTTTTGTTTTATTTACCATTTTACCATTTTGTTGTTTGGCCTGCTTAACCGTAACGAACTTTCCTTTATTTTCCTTCGCGACTATAGATATATAGATAATAATAAGAGGGGTAAATAAATTTTATTCTGTCAAATCATGGTTCCTTTAAAGCATTTTTATTGTGCTAGTTTTCGACGCAGATCGCATATCCTCATCGGGGACTATATATTAACCTTCTATACATAAATTAAACTTAATCAAATTATTACCAAATATTACTTACAATGTAGTTGTTACACACACACACACACACGCACACACACACGCACACGCTCACGGTAAAACGTAACATTTCTATATTCGTTAAATATACAAATATATTATATTATATGTTATATTTGCATATTGCGAAATGTACCTGAAATGTGTATAGAAGGAATTATGTTTCATTAAATTCGTGTAAATAAAATCAAAGTATATTTTCAGTATCTACAAAACAAAGATTACTTGTATAATGTGTATGTATATATGTGTGTGCGCGTGCGTGTGTGTCGTTCCGCAGTAATATAATTGAATGCATTTTTCTGGTGGTTTAAAAATGTTTCACTTAATATAGAGTAAGTCATAATTGCAATTCTCTTATTTTTTGTTTGGCAGATGTGCATTCTCCAAATACGCTCGGATTCGTTCTTATCGTATATACGTCGGTAAATAAAGGTCTTTGAAGATATGAATAGTCAAGTTAGGTCTATGAACACGTTGAAATGTTTATATCGTTTGGTTTGAACAAAAAAGCATTTAGACGTTTTCTTATTATTAAATGTTAACTCGGAATTAAATTAATTAGTATGAGGAATTGGAAAAAAAAAAAAAAAAAAAAAAAAAAGAAGAGCTTTCTCCCATATTTATCCAACGTTTTCGAAGCAAAGTTCCAAACGCCCTAAAGTTCCTTCGCTTATACAAGCGAGCATCTTCCGAAGGACGTCGCAATTAACAACGCGGCCCGCGGTCGGCCGTGCAATTAACTTTTAACGAACCGGCGGCCTTGCGATTAAACTTAATTAGTATCGCACGAATAACTCGTTGATAATCCCCTGCGCACGGACGCGTCTTAAAAAATCTCCTAGATTTGCGTTAAAGCCTTATTGAACGATAGATTTTAATTTTAATAAGTTTGTTATGCGCGCGATGAATAAGGAAAAGTTTAGCTTTTATTTGTTCAAACGTTATTATTGTGGACGCAAAAATTAATTCAACTTTTGTGTCACGAATATAATATATATACTACTACGTCATGACACGAGGCATATAATGCATGTACACTGTTAAAAATTTCTTTCGGAAGCTTCCGCATAAATGTAACCGAAGCTTTATACGCTTAGTGTTTCGGAGTTTTATTATGGAACAGAAACAGAAATTTCGGATACGGCAACCGTAAAAAGGAGCGGTATCAATGTATGACCATTCGATGTACGTATATATTATGCGTCTCGAAGGGATTCCAAGCAGTGAAAATGTCAAGCTTAATTGTGTCGTCGACAAAAAACATTTTGATTCACGTTGCAATGAATGTAAATCCGTTCAAGGATACCTGTCCTCCGCCAAGTATGAATGACAACTTGATTTCCCAATAAGCGATACCGTAAAATATCTATGGGAATACATTATTTAGACCGCCGAATAACTTGGAGAAAGCACATCTTCACCAAGCGTTTATCAGCTAGGCCTAAAAATGAAAAAAAGTGTACTGGCTACTCATTGGAAGAATATCAGAGCCCATTATACCAAAAACGAAATGTACATCTGTACAAAACTATACTTGAGCCAATCTGGACGTATGTCATTCAACTGACGGGCACTAACCTCAAATTCAAATGTAGAAATTTTGGAAAGATTTCAATCCAAGGTTCTACGTATAACCCCAAGCAGAATTCTACAACGGGCGCGCAGTACTGCGCCAGGACGGTGAGTGCTGGCGCGATGCTGGCAACCAACACGGGCGCAGTACTGTCTTTAATACGAACGTAGTGATTTGGTTTATTTAATCAAGATTTATTAGTTACATATATTACACATGTTGGTTAAAAATGTCCATGAGCTACAATTCCTTTAAAGTTGAAAAAAAGGACAACTAAATGCGACGGTTGTTCCTTAGCCGTGAAAACGGCAGATACGTTTTGTTAGATTTTAATCGAGAAATCTTCTGCTTGAGCGCCGTCCGGCCCGCCTCTAGTTAAATCGGCGGAAGATTTCGTTGACGAGAGCCGCTTCCCTCCTCTTGTGGTCGAAACCAGTGCTGCGACGGCCGGTCTCCACTACGAGGCGTATCTGGGAATGCTGGTCGCGTTTGCAGGGTATATAGATATTACTTGTAATTGTACAGTAAAATAAGTTAAAAAAAAGATTCACGTTGTCGTTCGCGCCGCTCATAACCTATACACTCTCTTACCGTCGTACTCTCTGATCTTGTATTTTACCAATATACATATTATAGGGGCACGAAATTACTGACTAACCGCACCGAGCCCTGACAGTACACAAACGTATATCCATATACGCCTTTATATATACATATATATATATATATATATATATATATATATATACATCCCATACCGGCAGTTCCATGACAGTCCGAGGAGGGGGAAGGGATGGAGCATGACTACCGAGGGCGGAGGGAGGGGGGTTAGTTTGCCCTCTCCCATGACACCCTCGCTAATGGTCCTAACCTAACCTGACCGTCATAATACTGCCTGAACATAATTTATGCCTGGATTTATGTTCCGCATCGCCCAACAGATATGTTCTGGAACTATCGAATAAAAATTTCTATTTACCATTCATTAATTTCAAGAGACCTTTAAAACAGTTTTAATACTTAAATTCTTATGAAAATAATATAAATAATAATTTAATTATGTGCAAGATAACGATAATTGTTGTAATTTAAGAAACGTCTAAGAGAAATTCAACAAAATAAATGTCCACCGAAATAAATAAAGACTTATTATTTAGAAATATTTCCGGTCAAACGAAAACGTTGAGCATTCATAAAGAAGCAGTGAATTCGCAAGCTCGGGATATATACGGAATACTGAAAGAAAGTTTGCAATGTTATGGAATATGTTTCATAGTAATCGAAGAAAGGCAAAAATTAAATCCTAAAATCTTTAAAAATGTTACTGATGGCATGAATGGAGCAGAATGGAAATTGGAGCGTCAAATGTACTCCACTTTCAAATGGAACATTGTCTTTGCAGACAATGTCATCACCGTTTCATTTGTTGAAAATGAAAAAAACATAAAATTAATAAAATAAATAAATAAAATAAATAATACAAAACAAGAGCAGTAATGTCAGTTTTTCAAGACAGATAGATCGCAATACGACTCCAAATTGGCCGTTCGCCAATCCAGAAAGCGTCAATTGCAAATAGTATATTACACATCAATGACGAAATGATCGATAGTCACACAATAAGCGTAAAGTGTTGGCACTCGTTGAAAACCCACATTTCGCACGCGATGCATATATATATATAGGATATTTTTTTAAAACGACGGCGCGCATCTTGATTATTTTGCGCCCGTTACTTGGAAGCCGAGGGCGCGAAATCGCGAAAAGCGCCCGCAGTGTTAAAAAAAGATTTAAAATCCCAAACCTGTCAACCGAAATCCTCTGTAACCACTCTGAAAATCCTTCTCATCGGTATTGTCCTCACTTTGTCAAAAGAACACTTGGCAAAAATTTGTGTCACCCAAAAAAAATGCACTTGATTTTGACAAATTATCACTGTTTCGTCGCACCGGCACAACAGATCCCTAATGCAGCACGTCACGTATGAACGCACCCTTACTTTCGGGGAGACACTGTATGCGGGAAGGGAAGCTCCGGGGGAGGATTCGCGAAAAACCAACGGCGGCGACGCCGTCTTCGTAGGCGATAAGGACCAAGATCCAAAAGCCTTTCCTCTTTGTAGTCGAGGAAAAAAGCGCTCTCCCACCTTGAACCTCGTTCCTCGCGCGGCTAGAATGATCGAGCACGAACCTGATTGCAGGGCGGCTCACCGAATTATGTCCCTCTCTCTACGTATACGCTTTCGGAAACTCGCGCTGTTCTCCATCGTCTCGCTCCTACCTCCAGCTTCACTCCCACTTCTGCGCGACTTCCCCTTCCGCTCTATAGAGCGTCTCTTTCTCTTGCGCGCGCATTTTTTAGGTTAAGTCTCATCTCTCTCTCTCTCTCTCTCTCTCTCACTCTCTCGGTATAATCCCCGCGATCCCCACCGAGAGTCTCGGAAGCACAGGAGCGCTATTTGCCGCCCATCATCGCAAAAACGCTTCAGTTTCCCCTTCGTTACTGGGTCCGAGCGAACGAGAGGAAGAGAGAAGGAGACTTTAGTATAGTGGCGCGATTTCCTATCCGAGTTTGCACTCCAGACGAATGGCTCTCTCGCTTGCACTCTCTCGCTTTTGGCACGAGTCTGACACTTCTTGGGCTTGTATGCCGGCTAGCGTGTTTTTCGCCATTCGCTATTCGCCGTCTGGACGTGATCGAGATCTGCGCGTGTATATTCCTGGTTCTTCTTTATTTTCATTTTCATTTCATTTTTCTCTTTTTTTTTTTTTTGTTTATTTATTTTTTTTTTCTTTTTTCTGTTTTTTCTCTTTTTCTTTTTGTCGACTAGCCGATGTCCTTGAGAAAGGGGACAGATAAGAATATTCTTTTTTTTTTATAAAAACGAGATGCAGGAATTGAGAATCGAATTTAAGTTGTGACCTCAATTAATTCAAACAGTCTGCATTTTTTTAACAAATTAAGCGAAGGTGGCAACAAAAAACAGAATCGAATATTACAATAGCCACCATATATGCAGCTGCGATACCGCATTAGGTAGTATCAGTAAATTCGAGTTCAAACGCAGTTTTTGATCATTACGCAGAGGGAAGACGTGCTCCAGGTGCACCAGGTCGCCGATTATGCAGTCTGAGTAACACGCTCCGTAGTTTTTGATCAATTCACACAGAAGACACATTTCAGGTGCAACAAATAAGAATGATCAAAAACTACGGAGCGCGTTACCTGGACTATATACGTATAATCGACGACCCTATAAGCACCTGGAGCGCGTCTTCAACGGTATACATAGTGTAGTTATAAACAATTCTCACTTTACCTTGTATCCGCGAATGCATTCTGCCTTGTATCCGCGAAGCCGAACTTAGATCAGATAAAAAGCTGAAATATATCCTACAAGTAATAGAGGAGGGGGAATGCAAAACCATCTACATTTTTTATAGGAAAATTCTTACAAACTTGCGTAGTTTCCTCAATTTTCGGATCATCATCATCATCATCAACGAGTGCTCAAAATACTTGTAAAATGTGTGTGTGGGTGGGTGGTTGAGTGTTAATGCGTGCATGCGCGTGCGCGTGTGGTATAGTGTTAATTCCCATCTATTTCACATTTTTTCAAAGGTATGTTTTGGCTGAACTTAGATCTGATTTGATTTGGGGATATATAAATACTAAAATGGAAGGGGAGGGGGGTGGGGGTGGGAAAAAAAAAAAAAAAAAAAAAACAATTTCTTTATAAATTCCATATAGTTCTGAGTTTCGTATTGTTGCTTTGTTAATTGTTATGTGTATTGGTGATCAATTTTTTAGACCACAGAAACTGAACATAAATACAAATGGTATCATTTGCATTAATTTTTAAATTATAATATATTCATTAATAATGTTTATTAATTTCTACTTTTCTAATATTATCATTGTTGTTATTTATGTATATCACTGGTTGAGTAGGACTGGAAAAGTTCCAAGATTTTCAAGTATACTATACGTATACGCTTCACTTTCATCCCGTTTTCTGAACGTTACGTGCATTTTGGAATCCGGTTATTTTAAAATGTTTTTCCGACATTTATTCTCAATGTTCGGTCTTTCTCTTTCTTATTTTAAACTCGGTTTATTTCCTACCATCTACATTTTTCGTCACATTTTACCATCGCTCACCCCCTCACCCCCTCCCCGCCCCCTGGCCCTATCTTCCACTTTCCACTACGTTTCAGTTCTTGTAGATCTTTCATTCATAGAAATTTTCTTTAGTTTTTGTTATCTATCTCCTATAACGCTTATGTACGTTTATTATAAAGGATCAATTTATAAAGTGCCAGTATTTTAAGTTTTTGGAAACACAATGGAGCCAGAAAAAAAAATTAAAATACATTATTAAATGAGTTTGTAAGAATTTTCCTATAAAAAATGTAGATGATGGTTTTTCAGGTTTTTGAAGGATATATTTCAGCTTTTTATCTGATCTAAGTTGGGCTTAGACATATCCAAAAAGAGGTAATGAAAGCTATTCTGTCAATTTTTTCGTGAGCCTAGAGCTTGTCAAAATTACACCGCAGAAAAAAACGATTTTTCATGCGGGTCGAAATAAAAAAGAAAGGTTTAATCAAATCACATCAAATCAAATCAAATGTCATTTTATAAAAAGCAATCGATCGATAACAAAATAATATTAATCGAAAAAGGAATTTTTTTAAGATATCATTTTAAGGTATTCATATCGGTTTAATGTAAACTACAGTTTAGGCGATCTGTTAATTTTAATTTTATGTATGCAGTTTCAGATTTTTTGAATCTCAAGTACGTTTAAAAATCCCCGTATCAACCTACATTCTTCTAGTTCTTACGCACCCTTGTATGTAAAACGTTTTTGGAGTTTTCAGTGTTGCGTTGAGATTAGACGTCTATTTTTACGATAAAGGAATTGCCGTTTCTGCTCTGCGCGCTTGTGTGTGCGTGTGTGCGACTGGGTGCTCAAACTATCGTTAAGCTATATACTTACTGCTATATTAGATTCCCTATACGATATTATACATAGATAATAAAAATAATATCAAAAATCAAACTTCAATTTTCGAAATATAAGGAAGACATATATACCTCAGCAGTGATTATATCCGTCAATTTGATCTCATGTATAATATATCTTTAAAATATATAGGGCATGTTACAACGCACGCACCGATACCCATAAAACACTCATATTCTTATAAAAGTTTATACACATACATATAGACATAATTGTAAGTTTCATTAATCGAATTAAATGAATTATATTCGGCCTTGCGTTTTTTGTCAGCAGTCGCTTATTAGGGCGTCTTTTTTAATTATTTGCAAGATGGAGTGCGCCTTAATTCTTATAAATATTTTCTCGATATTTAAATGCAATTTCATCAATAATATTCGTACATTTCATCGAAATATTTAATCATTATTTTAAATTTTAACGAATAGTTTAAGTATGTCAAGTTCCCTGTTCTTTCCGCTGTAAGCAAAAAAAAATTACACGTTATATTGTATTATCTTATAAATTCTTATAACCAGAAAACGATATTCTGGAAATAGAATGACAATTTCCCAAATCAAAAAACCAGATAAAGTAGATTATTATTCAACTTTATCTCAAAACTGTTTTATAGCACGATTTTAATATTGTATCAAATAATTGACGAGCTTGCATAATATCGATAAGTTATCGAATTTATATAAATAGCCTTTAATTCGTGTTTACTTTAATGCTAATTGCAAGCGTAATGAGGTTCGTCCCATTTATGTAATGCGAACCTATATCAAATATATATATATATATATCAAATATATATATATATATACACGAGTTACCCATATAAAATATACTTAAAAGTATATACATTAATCGAGTGTACGAAGGAAAAAATGGTCGGTGGGCTGTATGCAGAGGTTAAAACGTTTATATATACATATATATATATATATATGTAGCAGTATGGTTTGTTTTACTTGTATTTTATTTTGACGCAGTTTGCTGGGCAAATGCGGTTGAAATCATATATGAATTAATAATATAATGGAGAGGTTTTTAAAAAATGTAAGTTTTCCCCAATATATATTATTTAAACGCGAGATATACGCTCGTTTGCTTGCTTATATCTATATAAAATATACTCACACTAATTTTTATGATTTTGTCATTTTTCCAATAACATTATCCCTTAAGAATATCCCAATGCAGATAAAATACAGAAATACAGAATAAATATCAGAAGGCCCTATGAAATCATCTATAATTTCTTGGACAGTATATGAAATAGATTCCGACCAAATATTGCTTTCAATAATGTCTTTTTGTATCCATATCTAGGCTTTATGTAATAGGGAGCACTAGAGAGAATAAAAAATTTTTTTTTTTTTAAAGGTCCGCCAAATTTACGTAAAAGCCGATGTCGGCAATCGTAGACCGTAAGGACAAAGCCTCAACATTTTTTTTTCTTTTGTTTTTCTCCAATTTTTCTTATATTTTTTGGCATATCAGTAAAGACAAAGGGTCCATGAAACGTTCTTTATTCTAAGTTCATATCCCTATTGTCATATAGTAGAAAATGAAAACAGTACCTGAGCAGTTTTTCTGGCCTCATATATACGCATATACGTGTGTATATGAACAGTATTAGAATGACCTGAACAAATATCAGAAACTGGTTTCATTTTTGTACATTATGTATAAAATAAACTTTTTAAGTATATATATATATATATATATGTGTGTGTGTGTGTGTGTGTGTGTATGTGCATATATAATAACTCTCGAGCGACTCGATTTTCTCGTGTTAAGTTTTTCGATTTAACGTCTACTCATTCAAAGAAATTTAGACAGTATAGTTTAAATGCACCAAATTAACGTAGATTAAAGTGGAATAGCTGCTAATTTCAGAAAAATAAGTAAGTTTTTTCCCTGGAAAATAATTCGTATTTTTTAAATGGTACATTTACGATAGAGATGCATGAAAAAGATAATTGTATAGTTGAGTATACGGACATATTATCAATAATATTAAAAGTAACAGTTATTCTTGTCAAAATCCCATAAGCGATTATGGAATAACAGATTTATGTATATATCAGATACCTCTTATGAATATATATGTATATGTGCGTGCGTGTGTGAGTGTGTGTGTGTAAGTAACTCATCTTTCACAAGACGCTGTTTTGATAAAAAAAGAAAACAAAAAACAAACGTAAGGAGTTATTATTATTATTATTATTATTATTATTATTATTATTATTATTACAAGTGATATTTAATACATTTCAAGCGAAGATCATATATATATATATATATATTTGTCAGTATACAATATTGTTATTTCTCTATATAATTATTGAGTGATACTCTTATAATAATATATGGAGAACAAAATATCGACTATATATATACGTGGGCATACAAAATATACGTTAAGTTTGGTTGGATTAGGTTAATAGATTGTCCGTGCTATGGACGTAGTATAAATAGGTGCGAGTGCGCGTGTGTGCGTGTGTGTGTGTGCGACAAATTTTATGAAAAATGGGCGCGATATTGGGAAGCTGTAAAGTTGTCTTCAGTAGCATCACTCAACAGTCAAATAGTATATTATACAACATGTGCGTAAAATGCGATTTTACGCACGCGTTACGATCGTCTGGCATGAGTGGCCGCCGTAGGCTCCGCCCCCCTTCTTGAAAAATTTTACAATGCATAAAGAATACGGGAAGAATTAGTGGGTAAATAATTGGAAAACATAATTGAACATATTTGTAAACATATTGCATTGAAATGAAAACAATAACTCGTTTTGTTTGGTTTTACTGTTATTGCCTAGCATGAAAATAATGAATATCGTATACGGAGTGGCTAAAAACGAAATTGACGCACGGAATGGCACAAACGAAATGTTCTCTCTCATCGATCCAATCGGCCTATAATCTTCCGATCTACATATATATATGCGTAGTGTATATTTTGTATATTTTGTTCCCTTTTTTCAGAAGATCACTTCAAACGCACACACAAGTCAATCGCAAAATCAATCGCAACTTTCCAACTTCCTATATGTATATAGTCATAATTCTACATTTACATGGAAGCGTCCAAATGACATTCAAGTCGCGTTTTTTCTTCATCTTCTTCTTCGTATTATTATTATTATTATTATTTCATCCAAGATTGCAAGCTTACTCTATGTATATGTATAACGTGCGTACATAACGAACGGTGAAGTTCATTCATATATTCTGACGACGAGTAAAGATCGTTCTGCTTTCATGGAAAACCGCAAATGATGCGCAATTCATTTCAAACGAATAATCGGCAATTGGAATCAAGTTTGCCTACCGGAACGAGGTTCGTCCTTCGTCGGGGTGTAAAGCTATCGAGAAAAAGTTGGTCGCCGTCGAAACCGTCGGAACGCAACAGATAAGAGGAAACGCAAGGAAATAATGGAGATGGGAAGAAACTATATATATGCGTATACGTGGCGCCCGCCGCTCAGCGAATGCTCCATATACCTATTAAAGGAGAGGCGTAATACTCGTTGCTCGTGCGCCTGATGGAAGGGAGGAGGAAATTAGAAATACTTACGCATACTCGTCAAGTAACGTAAAGCGTCCCGGTATTATATACATCTGTATACATATATGTAATAACAGCTTCCTACAACTTGAGAGGAGAGGGAGGACAACCGCTTCGGCGCCGAGTTCGCTCAATGTTATAAAAATATTTTGGTGATTCCGGATATGGACAATGGTTTTAATTAATACAAATTTCTTAATTAATGATATTATGATGTAAATTGTGTAATTTACTTGTAATTATGTATATATGTGGTGCTAGATATCGGATCATTGAGCAAAAAGTGATTAACGAGAAGTCAATTCAACTTTTTCAAAAGAAGCATATATATATATATATATATATATATATATCGTCGACGTATGCGCGCGGGGATCAACAGCCGTTAGCATCACTCGTTCGAAATGTCTCGACAGCTTATGTCAAGTGGTGTACACATATATATATATATCTTATTATTTTGCATTCAATTAAGCAAACAATATGTACGTTGAGATGTAACCATTAAACTAATTCTATAATTATAGAATTTCTCGTGAGTACACGGTCTAGATGAAAAAAAAAAATTATTAATTGAACACGACGTTTCAATTCATAAGAATGATGACGACTCTTTCCAAATTTATTAAAATATCGTGCGAATAAATGTGTCAAAGGTGTACACTTACATTAGATATATATATATCACCGCGCCTGTTCACGCATTGGGACTTGATATAAAACATTCGTCGAATTATGCACGATTATATATATATGGACCTCAATAATCGAAAGGCGATAATACAAGATGCCATCGGTAAAGATGAAATTTTCTCTTAGAATCGCTTTTTTTTTTTGATTTTTTTTTTTTGTTTTTTTTTTTCTTTGTTTTGTTTGTTTATCACTTACCGCCATTATATTCATCAACAATGATGTATGGTCACATACAAACGGATCAACATCAACGATATATTTAATCATAAAATGTCTTATTGGTGGTAGGTTTGCACTGTTTGAATAATAAACCTAAATCGGACAGCGCTGGCTGCAAAAGGCCTATACTATATAAAAAAGTAAATATATAAAGGCTTTAATTTAGAAAA
>JAPYZR010009619.1:0-16795 GCA_030522945.1 Trichopria nigra
AGAGAGATCCCTGTATTATCATTTTCTCGAACTGTAATAGTCATTCTTTAAAAAACATTGATAAAAATATACGGTTCATTATATAGATTTGATTAATATTGTATATAATATGTAAAAATTTCAAAAATTAAACAAAATACGGTCACTATACTTATTGTCTAGTTTCAATGACCCATCAAAACAATAATAAACAATATATATGTGTATAAGTGAATTGTTTATAAGTTATATCGCTGTAAAATAATAATAATAATAAAAAAAAAAAGAATTTTGGCAACTTTGAACTTATGTTTTTTAAATGAACTACTATACTATATACGAATAAATGCATGCGGGATATTATATTTTATATGTGGATTTTTATTGGTAGCTTCGCTAACATCTTTTTAAAGTGACATCAGTGAAAATTATGAATTTCAAAAAGTTGAAAGAATATTGATCGTGCACTTTTCATATATATATACATATACGCGTATAAATGTTGTACAGGTTATACGTCGGACTTTTCAAATATATTAACAAATAAGGATTCTTACAGCATTTTTCCCCTATATATTATATTAGTCCGGACAATCGTTATTCACATTTTTCACGTTTTATATTTAAATTTACGTCGATATGCATGTGACATAAATTGCTCAAGGTTTCTCAACTCTCTATTCAATTTTACCGGCAAGCTACATATATGTGTATTTTGAGGATTTATCTCCCATTGGCTGTCCACAGCCAATGTCGGACGTAGAACCGGTAGAACTCCTGAGTATGTATATATATAGGGAAGATAGGATTGGACGGATTGGAGAACAGAAGGACAACAAATATACTTTACATAAGAGTGTCTTTCTCATTCTCATTAAACACGCATCTCGCTGGAGAACAAAAATTCGTCCCACTATTTAATATGGACTCAGTCCTTCTGCATGAGTATATATATGTATGTTCAATTAGTTTTATCAACGAATATAGACACATATAGAAGGCCTGGGGGTCAATTCTCGAATATGTGACCCTAGTATCGCATGCGATATATCTAAAAATCACTAGAAATTACGTACGTTTGTATATCTATATCTATTGATATCCAACGATCGCGGCTATCCTTCAACATGGGCTCAGGCCTTCTATGTTCATCTATATTCGTTGGTTTTATACACTATATGCTTATATCTTATAGATGGGCTTGTTGACAACAGTTGTCCCGTAGTGCATTTATGATAGCAAATGTTCCAAATTAAGAAGATTTAAAAGGAAATATGAATGTAATGGAGTTGTCATAAATGAATTATTATTAAAATATACTAGACTTATTTTTTAGAAAAACACACGTAACCTATAAATATCGGATAATTATGTAATTTACTGATTGTTAAAATGTCATTTTGTTTTATTTTTAATTGTAATAGGAAATGTCAAATACGGCAAGGAAAGAAGAAAGACAAAGACAAAATGAAGAAAGAAAGAATGCCATGGACTTAAAAGCTGGACGAGATTCATGGTCAGAAATAAATCCTTGTTTAAAGGTATGTGAAATTCACTTTTAAAAAATTAAATTCTTATTTAACTCCAATCGTAAGAAGTATTAAATTATTACCAACTGAAACGGAGTATGCGATTGCTGATTGTTATACCAAAAGCGAGTAATGAAACAATTACATATATTGAATCTTCTACTATCAGGCACTTATTCTAACAAATACTGTATATAATCTTTTGACAATCGGTATACATGTATTCTAGGTATTAATATATTTTTTTCATAAATGTAACAGTAATAGATGATAGAATCTTAAATGTAATTTATTTGCATTAAATTTTAATTTATTTTTAGGAAAATGATTTAACACAGAAATGTCTTGAAAAGAACAATTACGATAAAACTGAATGTGCTCTATATTTTGAAAATTACAAGAACTGCAAAGATTTTTGGGTATGTAAAATTATGGATACCTTTATGATAAACATAAATATAAATAATATACTTTAATCAATAGATATACATGAATTTGATAAAAGTTACATTCTCACAAATTTATTGAATATATTGCCGTAATATAAAAACAAACTTTTATGTAATAAGTGACCATTTCAAGAGCTGAATCAGTATAAAACATTCAATAAGTCATGCAAGTACTTGACTTTGGTCTATAAGTAAATCATCATTATATATATCAATATCATTTTTTAATAAAAACAACATACAGATAAAATCTATCAATCATATATGCAGGACTACCATAAAAGATCGCTGCCAGATAGCAATACAGTTTATAAGTCTGTAATTTTGCTGGTGTATTGTAGGATAATTGCAGACTTACCTTCTGTTTATATATGGGCTCTTATATTAATATGACGTTGAAACTATAGCAGCCAATTCATAGCAACCGTACCAAATTTCGACCCAACCGGCACCAAATGTCTGTAATGTTTTTTAAACATTTTAGAAACATTTTAGAAATATTTTACAAACATCACAGACATGAAATGTTTTAAAAACGTTGCAGACATTTGGTGAGGGTTCTGTTTTATATTATCTTGAAAATTGCAGATTCAGATATATAGAAGTTTTTACCTATGTAAAACAAAATATAAGAGTAAAAGGACCCTATACTCATTAAAATAATGATAACCTCCTTTTTTTAATCAGCTGCAAGCATAACACCATCGTTATGTTAATAATAATATGTATTATGAAAATAATATATATGTGCTTGTTTTCAGTTTAAAGTACGATTAGATAGAAGAAGGAGGGACATTTACCCACCACTACCACCTCTTGAAGAACGAGAGCAGATAAAATTGGATTATAAACATTTTAGGAAATAGTATATTTTTATTAATATAAAAATAAAGGTTAAATTTACGCATAAGCGTATCGTTATTTATCAATAATTTTTTCATGTGTTAGAAGTTTAGTAAATATAAATTTCGAATAAAAATTTGACTTAGATTTATAAACATATTTTTTAAAACTACAATATGTATATAGAAATTACTTTAAAAATATATTGTAAAAATAACATAAAATGTAATATATATGTATGTAGTATAAAGAAAATCCATCTTCTCCATTAATTGGAATTACAATGAGAACTTTTGTAAACAAATTATTTTTAATGTATTTATAGGAAAAAGAATTTATTTCCAAAGTTTTCACTCAATTTTACATGATTTTCACTGGAAAAAATGCCTCGCAATCAATTTATGATTGATATATAAGAATAGAAACCTATAGAATCCCTTATAAGGGGTTTTCTATGAAGTAGAACTGTTACCGATCTTACTTCAAGACAGGAAAAGTATAAATAAAAATATAATAAATATAATAATAAATTGTTCTACTTTAGAACTCTACTAGCATAGATTATACACCCATTCTCTTTTATGCTTTGTACGCGTTTGCATTTACGTAGTATATATACATATACATAAGTGTATCTGGAAATCTGGAATCTGTTCTCCATCTGCTCCATCAGATGTGCAACGAGTTTCGAACTTGCTAGAAGTGGCTAGAAAGGTAGAAGCTGTAAAATATGATACCAATAACTGCCAAGTTACACTGAGTGAAAACGATTTCCGGAATTTCGTTTCTGTTACCTCTGTTATACTTCAGTTTCGTTAACCTAATATAACCAAAAAGAACCAAAGTTTTATAACAATCAAATATTCGAGATGTCTTCCGAAAATTGTTTAGAATTCTGTTTTAATAGAGGATGTGGAAAAAAATATGACCCCAACAACAATAAAGAAGGTAAAAAATGTTTTTATACATATAGTTAAATTTTTATTTTATGAATTTTTGTAAAACTTGAATGTACTTAACCTAACTAATTTCTATTAAACTATAAAGTAAAATAATATCTGATATATAGATATTTAAAAAAATTTGTTAATATTAATTCTAGAACATAATTTATATACTTGTAATTGGTATGGGCTGTGTGCATACCAACACAAAGTTGCAGACGTGAGTTTGTGTGGTTATGTACATATACATAAAATACCACCCGAGAACTTACAGCACCCCATTCCGTAAGTTTGTGTTAGTATGCACATAGTCTATAGTATCATTTGAAGTATATTCATTAATTATAGAGGAGTAATGATTATACGTAATTGCAATTTGAATAAATATAGTTTAAGCAACTTTTTTTCTCAGAAACGATGTATTGGAAAACCAAGGAGCTTTAATAATCTTCTTAAATAGATATAATTTTTAAAAGTATTTACTAAATGTATTGGAAAAAATCAGCTGCTAGTTTAAAATTGAATTTCCGAATAATATGGAATTTGAATTTTTTATTATGAAAAATTTTCTGACTTAGGAAATTATTATTTGTTTCTAATAATGAAAATGTCACTTTAGGAGACTGCATATATCACCCTGGACTCCCAGTTTTTCATGACGCTTATAAAGGATGGTCATGCTGTAAAAAAAAGTGCATCGATTTCACTGAATTTTTAAACATTAAAGGTTGTACGAAATCATGTCATTCCAATGTAAAACCTGCAGAACCTCCAAAACCAAAGATAGACATAAAAGATGAAGTAATAGAAGTAAAGCCTAAAGCTCTCAAAACAGAACCTCCAATGGAAAGGCCTGCTTTTGATGCACCTCAACTTACTTTAGTTCCAAGCATTACCGCATCTCTTCTAGAAGAAATGAAAACACTGACAGAATATGTGGACGATGAAATAAACGAATTAAAAGTAGCAATTGGTCAGTCTTGCAAGAACAATACTTGTAAAGGTACCTATAACGGTCCACAATCTAATAAGGAAACTTGTATATATCATCCTGGCTTGCCAGTTTTTCACGATGGCCTAAAATATTGGTCATGTTGTAAAAAAAAAACATCAGAATTTTCAGCATTTTTAGATCAAAAAGGATGCACGAATGGAAATCATCTGTGGATTCAAAAAGTGAGTAAATCCTTCGTATTTTCATTTAATCATTGATAAATTATATTCATTGTCATTTTATTCATCGCTTACTTATTACTTAATTTTCAGAAAGGAAAGAAGAAAGCATGTAGAATGGACTGGCACCAAACAGGATTGCATATTATAGTTTCGATTTATGCTAAAAAGTATCATCCTCATTCATCATCTGTAAAGCTAAATCCTATACATTTAACTATTAATTTGTATTTCCCGGAAGAAGACTCGACACATACAATGGACTTAGAACTGAGAGGGGTATGAATTTCAAGTTATTGAAAATAACTTTTATTCTTGTTTTATACATAATTAACATATATCAATTGACATTATATATTGTTTACAGATTGTTGACGTAGAAAATAGTCATGTTACGATGACACCAACAAAAGTAGAGATTAGATTGAAAAAGAAAGAACCTGGTTCCTGGGCAAAATTAGATTTTCCTCGAGAAAGTGCAAATGTGGAAATGAAAGAAGACAAACCTATGTGTAATCTACCCGAACAAGTTGACGCTGTAAATCTTAATGATTTATAATGATATTGTGTGGCTTTGTATTTCACTGCCAATTGAAAAAATAGAACAGTTTATTAAATTTGAACTTGCACAAGCTCAAATAATATATGTAAATTACTAGTTATTTAATTTGTAAGTTCAATGGATTTTTTGTCAAATTGTTTCTTCAATGCCATATTGCATAGATTTTTCATTTGCAACTGTTTTCCGTTTCATTAAAAATTGCTTTGTCCAGTTCTCATTATGCATTGATAGATTGAATGCAGTTAGACATAAATATATAGTCAAGTATACAAGGTGGGCCATATTAATGGGAATCCCAATTTCTGACACCGGATTCGAAAAGAACGGGAAATTTTACGTCTTAAACGATAGTTTTTAATTTGTAAGAATGCGACCTTAAGAAGGTCAAATAAAGGTCAAATGTTAAAAAATCGTCCGAGTCATATTCAGACAGCAGATCTGAGCAGATCTGAGCAAGCGTGAGTGCCTATAGCATCTGTAGATATCATTCAGTGGTGATTGCAGTGTTACATAAAAGTATTTCTATATGGCTAATCGCGAGGTAAAAGATGCCAAGTCTGTATGTATATTTTGAGAAATTATTGATCCAGGACTTTCACAGATAACGGAATGAAAATTGAGACTGTGGTGAACATCTATATTATTTGACACATAGCCTTATGGGAAATCGACGTATTACGACATAACAAAAATAATTAAAATTGAGTTTTTTTGGAATCTATGTTCATTTCACAAAGTTTTGTTTAGTGCCTGAAAGTTACAATAAATAAGATTTTAATGAAAATGATGTATTTTATTTTTAGTAGTCACATTCATGACTAACATTCTTTATTCTTAAAGGGGTTCTAAAGTAGAACATTAATCGAGATAACGCGCAACGAGAAAATGTTTTTTCAAAATTTGGGCTCTGGCAAGGTGATTCTGCATAACAATCCTCGAGAAAATATAACTCAAATTTTTTGAGAATTGAATGAGACCAGTCCGATATAAATTAATTTTATTTAGTTTTCAAGTTTAATGTGTAATCTAAACAATTATTTATAAGAGTGATTTTGAGAATTCTAATTGTGAGTGAACTGATGTATATTTGACACCCACTTGAATCTTCAAAACTTTAAAGAAAATAATGACAGGTTATTTCCATATCATCCACAAAAAGAAAATGAGTAAATTAAAATAATTTGTACTCCGTTTTTGTGATTTTGATATATTCTGTCAAAAATATGATGCGTGTAAACTTCATCAGATTCATTATTATGTTGATGTAAGTAAAGAAATACATGCATATGTGCGAATATGTATGGGCATTTTAATTCACTTTAATTCATATTTTTAACTTTCAATGCGTTTTCGTTTGCTGGGTATATGTAGACGTCAAATGATGAAGGAGAATAAAAATTTTGTACATCAATTTTAAATCCACAGACTGGCAGAAAACAACAAATACATTCATTATATATATGACGCCATCAGCCGTATAAATTATGATATATCAGAAAGATACCGATAAACCATTAGGTTTAATTGAAAATCCACTGTATATAGAGGGACATAATTTCAGTAGATAAATATATTTTTTTTTTCTTTCGAATATACGTGAAATGTAACAAAAGGTGTCATTAAAATGTAAACAAAATGTAGTAAACTATACGGGGGACTTTTAAGAGTAATTAAAAGAATACGGGCGTTCAAATCACGCTTTAAATTACGTTTAACCTTACGTGAACTGTAATATAAGTGTGTTTTGGACCACTCATACATTTTTCGTACATTCCGATTTTTATACAAGGGGAGATGTTGCATTAAAATGAATGCTTTCTTTTTTTTTTTTTTTAATGGATGGGACTTGTCAGGGGTTTGAGGGAAATATTATTATTGTAAAAATAAACTTTGGTTACACATTAACGTGCTGGTATACATCAAGTTTTATTCAGAAACGTCAATAGATCAAGACTCGTCGAACTTTTTGAATGTGTAAAATTGATAATCGCAATTTGTCTATTGTACAAGTGATTTTCCGATTAAGACACATTTTCAATTTGACTTTAGCCCATAATAGACAAAAAGTAATACAAAACTACTGATAATTGAACTGTTTTTTTTTTTTTTTTTATTTTCTTGTCATTATTAGCAAAAAATATCTCGCAAGGTGTTACTAATTCGTTACAAACTAATGTAATTTTTCGACAACCGCACTAGTGTGCACTGAGTAGATCTTTGTCCCACAATTTCACATGCATTAGAAAGAAATAGAAATGTACCTCGTTCACACTAGTGGGGGTAGTCAAAAAAAACGGTACAAGTTCTTGATATCGCTTTATTGTGCGCATTCGCGCTAAGCATAAAAGAGAGGCTACCAGTGATGAATGCTGGAAAACTATACATCCATGAATGCACCTTACATACATATGTATATTGCATATTCAAAATTAAATTCCCATTCTCTCGTATGTACAATGCACATTGTGCCGAGGGTACACAAAGTTCAAGATTCAGAATTCATAACTAGTTTGTACAAGTTTCTTAGATACAATATTAATGAGTTATGTTTAATTATCAACAATCAGTGCATCTGATTGCGTACAGTAAATTGGACATACATGAGACATACTTCGCAGTCTAAAAAACGAATTTTAGTTATGTTCCCACTTGTTTAAACTATTGCCTTAAAAAATTTGAAAAGTTGAATTTAAAATTCACGAATATTTAAAAAATATGGATACATCTTAAGATCATTGATATGACTGACTTACACCTGCAATTTTTTCTTTGTCCTACGAATTTCAAAAAAACGTAAGATTCTTTGGAACTGAATCTTCTATTCATTGTTGACTATTTCATCTTTTCGCATTTTAATTTTTTCTACTCTACTTCCTATTTGCTGATTTCGTTATACAAAATACAGTGTCTATTATAAAAAAAAAAAATCGAAATTATACGTGACTAGGGGTTAAACAAATCCTCGAGCAATATTCGCTTCATTGAATGGAATATCGTACTACACATTTCTTAATCACTCCGGCATCGATAGTTAAGTATCGACCAGTTTAGTCAAAAGAGATTCGGCATAGGAATCTCCTTAGAAGACGAGTTATTAATAAAATCTAACGTCCGAGGGACAATACATGTTAAAAACAAAGTGCATTTATCGGGCTACACACCACGAGCGAAAACCAAACCAAGGAAGGTAAACCAAATCAAGGTGGAACTGTATCAAAACAATGAGTGCTTAGATATTAAACGATTTGCACATTACTAGAACTAGGACTGAACACCGCGTCACAGTGGATAATTAAAGCTTGGATGCAATCGTGACTAAACATATCACAGTGATACGAGATTTCATTTACATTGGCCACTGAGCGTATAAATACTTAATAGATACTTGATAAGCTGAAGCGCAGTGAGCCTTTAGATACTTAAGAACGCATCGATAACTATATCTACAGTAATAGTTCTAGTCATAATGTGTCGGAAAGGTACGAGCATTACATTTCTTTTTTTTTTCAATGATTGGCTCTCACTGGAAATGAAACGTGTGGCAGATCTTTTTCCTTTTATTTTTACACTCCCGCCTCCCTATTTACTATTTCTTTCATTCTCTTTAATATCTTTGTTTTTAGCATGTACTGTCTTCAAGTAGTCATTCGTTATGATTTTTTATTCGGAATGTGTGAATCCTAAAGTGCTGACACATTTGTCGAACCTGAAAAAAATAATTAAAATTGTATTTAGTGTTTTTAAGGAAAGGTTAACACGATCTACGAGAAGTTAGTTGAAAATTCAAATAGTATATGATTTATTCGTATGTCTTATGCTATAATAACTTTGAAAAAAGAAACAAAAACTTGAATTTTTCTTAATAAATAACATAATAAAAATCCTAGCAGCATAATTATAACTTATGAAATGATACATATATGATAAAGGTTCATTGAATAAATGTAAAATTATTATGTAAAGTTATTTACAATAGATGCAGGCCATTTCAAAGAGAAGTCAATATATTTAAATTGATCCTTAAATTTAGGGGCAGTAGATTTTACACTATTTAATGATACTCTATCTTAAATCATCTTCTATCATACTCTACCTTAAATCATAACAAAATTTTATTTTGTGCCAAGTTCGTTTTTTTTTTTTTTTTTTTTTTTTTTTTTTTTTTTTTTTTTTTTTTTTTTTTTTTTTTTTTTTTTTTTTCTTTTTTTATTTTTTTTAACAGAAATTTGTAAAGCTTGGTAATGTACTAATTCAATTTATCAGTCTTTTTCGATTGAAAAGTAAAAAGAATTTTATTTTTGAAAAAATAAATTAGTCTATTCATTTTTAAATAAATTATTAATAATTGAAAATGATTTGTAGTATTGAGAAAACAGTTTTTAGTTAATTTATTAAAGAACATAAAAATACTGATTCCAAAATTATGATAAATTGGTTAAATGACTGTGCACCAATTCTATTCTTATAGAATACTTAGAATAATTAAAAAAAAAAACTATCATATCTTTTCTGTTCAATGGATTTACTATGAAAAATAATGCTTTAACTTACCACACATGTACCATAATGTATATGAGAGCCCAAGGCTATAATCGATAACACATACATGGAGAGCAATTCTAAGGCAGGGAATGTGAAAGAAAGCAATCCTGCAACAGCAATTGGACAGAGTATCCATGGAAATATTTCGCATCTAGTGTTACTCATTTGTGAAACAATTAATCGACACTGCAAATACATTCGATGTTAAACTCAAAATAAAGCATTACATTTGAAATAATACAAATCTTTGTATTTTATATTTCGAACTCAATACTGCATAATAGCTATTAAAACATTGGAAATCTTCTTGATTATTGAAGACATAATTAGTTTAAAAGTATATCAATTAATATTTCTCTACAGAAAAGTAATTCCAACAGAAATAATGATGATGACGACATTAATTTTCTGATAAACACCAACAAACAAATTTGAGGAAACACTGTTATCAGTATTGAGGTTAAAATGTTTTGTTAAATCTATTTAAATATGAATTTTGTTACTTACGCATATATTAGAAAATATTGTTCCAACAACAAAATAAATGACTCGTGGATCTTTTTCTATTATATTATTTGGAGACTTAACTACCCACAAAGTAGCAGTTGCAAAAAACATTGTCAATGGCACTAAGGGTCTCATGGCTTCAGGAAAGGTTCTCATCTTTCCAGTTTTATCTCTATAAGACCTGGAGAAAATAATATTAAAAACATGTATATTATTTAACGAATCAATTAATAATAAATAAGGTAAATCGATATCGACATTTAACAAATAATCCATTAGTTTTGTTTACTTTATAAATGTATTCTGTGAAGCTATTTGCATTTCTAAGAAATGAATATTTAAGTGCTAAAAAATTAAACATAACATAGGTAGAGAAACAAGTAGAATGCTTACTTATAAATATTCCAGAGGACGACAGGTAGGTTGGAAACCAGTGCGCTTACGTACAGTAGGGCTTCAAACATAGAACCAGCTGAAAACTTGCCAAAAATTTCGAATTTCCAAGCTTCATGACCGCCAATGCTTGTAAGAATAAAAACTATGATGGTTCCAACCATAGATGCGTCATATCCCCATGGCAAAAATAACACTCCAGTGTTATACTTTTCCCAATGACTGAGATAAAAGTTGATAAAAACGTTCCATAAAATAAAATACATTCGCATTGTTGACACACTGTAAACTGTTCTTCCAAATACAGAGTACATACAAGCAGTTATTAACATAGCTGTCCAACTGTCTAATCCGTGATCAAAAAGTTCACCTAAAGGACCTGAAGTTTGAGTACGTCTTGCTTGTTTACCATCAATGCCATCTGTATTTGTTTAATACACATTTAATTATATAACATTCTGCATGTACTTCTTTATAATTTTTGGTTATTTACATTTACTTACCAAGCGTGTATGCCATAAAAATGTTAAATGCAGCAAAAGCAAATACCCATCGTGGAATTGGTGGATAACTAGGCACATCATCGCTTGACGCATAGAAGTAATAATCACAGCTAGTGAACATTACAAAATTCATCACTGTGAAGAGGAATCCGGAAAACGTCAACGCATTTGGAGCAACCCATTTTGGACAATACTAAAAATTTCAATTTAATAAGTCACTGATTTATCTTTTAATTGATACATTTGATAGCAAATCCGTCGTATGATATTATCTTTTTTTTTATTAATGAAATAAGGTGCTGCAGACAGATTTGATACCAATTAATCAAGGAATGTGTCGCGTGATGCACATTATCAAAACAGCCGATACTGATAAAATGATGAAATATGATGCTCGATCGTTATCTTACCTGCACTACTCTGTCCCAAAATGGGTGCATCACATAGATACTCAGCGGACTCGTATCCAGTGAACTGTACTGTAAAGAAATAAGTTCTCTTAAGTCATTTGCTGCGAATGTCTAATCCAAGTTATTCTGGCATTCTCAAATGTCAAAGCGCGACAAATGCGAAAACCGGTTTCGACATAGGTCGTAATAGCAAGTAGCAAATAGCAGTTCGTCACGTCTGCGAAAGACGAGCGGACTGCAAGGGAAAAAAGGGGCAATTGAAAAATAAGGGTTCATGGTATGTACCTTATAATTTTCGAAGCCCGCGAGGTGCTCCTGCGACAAGTATTGCGTTTGCAGAAGCATTTCGCGTTCGGCGAGGTCCGAGTCAAAATCGAAACAAGGCGCGCTAGCCGCTACTCTCTTGCTGCCTGCGCCCCTTCGCGCTCATGCGATTCGCTTCGAGGTTATGTCATCTGTCGCGCGATTCCCGAACAGACCCGCGCCGCCGCTCGCAGTCCCGCACGACGCGCACTACGGGCGAATCGGGTTTCGGGGTCGTCAATGTTGATCTCGGTCTGGTTCGTCGAAAGGATCGCACGACGATTGTTCGCTCGTCCTGCGGGATATGTTTTTGGCCAGCCGAATTATGTATTCAGTATTCGGTGTCTCGAGTAAAATCGGTGGAGAACGGTTATTGCCTATGTGAGTGTGCAATATGCAAGTGCAAAAAACAGTTGCAGTAACTTCAAAAACGTGGAAGAAAGTATAGAAACACCGCGACCTCCGACTGATTTTTGGGGTTCGCGACTTAGTCCCGGGACCATCTGCGCGGCCATGCGATCATTTCAATGCGCCTGCGCATGCAGTGCACACAGTATACCTATATATATACACATAGCGCACATAGATCGGCAGATTACAATTGCATTTTGCATTTGCATATCGCGTGAATTGTATTATATGATGCCCGTTGAATTGACGGTCGGCTCGACAAATGGCAATTCATGATTTCCCCGCATCGCCCCACTATTGATTGAAAATTACACGAGAATGCGTTTTGACATTAACTCGCGCGAGATTATATATTTATGCATCCTTTTGCAATATTTGTATATGATCGCGAGAGCGCGTCCCGGTACATATACGTATGTACAGGGTGTTCAAAAAGTATCCGACCTCCTCCCCCCCTCTACCTCAGAAAGTACTCATCATCAGACAAAAGAAATGACTAAGGCAAAAGTTGCATACGATTTTACGCGCGCAATCCGATACTGACCTTGGCTTTGACCTTGACCTCGAAGGTTATTTCAAGGTCAAGTCGATTTTTTTTTTTCAAACGGAAATCCCAAATTTTTATCGCGGATTCGAAAAGAGCGGGAAATTTTACGTAGCAAATACGATGTCGACTATGACCTTGAAGGTCATTGCAAGGTTAAAAAAGCTATTCTTGTCACGTAACATATTTTCATGGAAATTCCTTTATTCGCCGCGAATTGAAGCAAAGGACATTGATATATAATACGAGTCAGCAAAAAAAAAACTGTCGGAAGAAATTTTCCGATAGTTACACCTTCACCTTCATATCCCAGAAGTGAAAGAGCTTCAAACATTTTTCGCGATAAAATTTTGGGGTCGTTTCTATTTGAAAAAAAATTGACTTGACCTTGGAATAACCTTCGAGGTCAAGGTCATATCCAAGGTCACCATCAGATTGCGCGCGCAAAATCGTACTCTGATGAGTACTTTCTGCGATAGAGGGGTCGGGATCGGATACTTTTGGAACACCCTGTATACATACATATACATATATACTGTTTTTGAGTATAGATCAAAATATATACGTATACGCTATATTTACAAACATTCCACTGCATCTATATATATATACATATACAATTAAATATAGATTGATTATATATATCGAAGCTGAATGACTCCTATACTTAGATCCCCTGTGACCTGTGTGTGACTATATATATATATTTATACATGCAGATATTTCGACATATGTACAGATAAAAATATAGATATTTTTTAATAGGCATATAGTGACCCGCTTACCCTTAGTATTAGTATATATATATAGTACAATAGCAGATAATAATTATTGTTATTCAGGACTTAAGTCCGCTTTTTTCGGCAACACATCGACAAACAATAAGTAAACACCCAGAAAGTTTGGACGGTTTTCTATTTAAGTGTGAATTTGAACATTTGCATATATCGATTTTTATGGGCGTGCCCAAAATAAACGCCCAAGACTCAAAATACGTTTAAAACCACCCAGTAATCGGAAATTGTTTTAAATGGATTTAAAATTGATTACATATTTCTATGCATCTGAATTGAACATATTTATTTTTATTCAATCAATCGCTTTTTTAGGTTACTATATGAAATTCGAAATATTATAGATACATTTTTGAATGCATTTGTGAATGTACCGTCTACACATTTTAAAATTTTAAGAATTTCTCATCCTTTAATTCAAATGTTTTCAACGTGATTCAAAAGTATTTTACTATATATATATACTGGGTGAGGTTAGGGAAACAAAAATTAATTCAAAAATTGATTCGTTTTTGAAAAATTGAATCAAATTATTGCAATGCTGCAATAAATTTCAATCAATATATGAATCAATGTCAATTAAAAATTATAAATTGAACGCATTTCGCGCTTTAATCAAAATTAACCAAAAAATAATTGATTAGGAATTCTGAACGCTGTCAATAACATTGAATGAAAAAATGTTGATAGGAAATTCTTCAAGTCAATCAATGTGAATAAAAAAATAATCTCTTCGATTTTCTGGGCCTGTTAATCAAATTCAATAAAAAATTGTTAATTGAAAATAATCAGTGGCAATCAATTTAAATGAAAAAATAATATTATTGAAACTGTCATTCAAAGCAGTAATATATATTGTTATTTAAAACATTAAATATTAAAATTATCATTCAAAATATTACAATTAGATATTTACATTATGAACCATACTTTCAATCAAAAGACAATAGTATATCAAAATCAATTCCGTTGTTGACCCAGTAAATGAAAAGGGATTCGAGTTTCAATAATTCTACCAGTTTAAAGGGATTAATTGTTTTAATTCCATTCAATTCCTTTATTGAAACTCGAATCGCTTTTCGTTTACTGGGGGACCAAACAACGTTGATTCATACTTATTACAGTAGATTAATTGAATCAATCAATTTAAATGAAATTTCTTCTTTGCAATAATTGAATTGAAATTTATTAAGAATGATTTAACTTTTAATCAAATGCAATCAATTTTCGTTTTCTGGGTAAAGTATATTAAAGTAATTAGGCTAGACAGTATAGGAATATAATATTTATTAATTAAGTTCTATATATGCTTTTCAATATATTCGAATCTAAAATGTACGTTTTCAATCCATTATAATTAAAAATTAAGTAATCCTAATTGCACGTAATGATTTTTTTTTATTTATAGTATAGAGATATATAATTAATGAATAAATATAAAATTAACAATATAAAATTAATTAATTAATAAAACATATATAATACATAAAATCTATAATTTATGTAATAACTCTTAATAAATTTTGTATGCATTTTTTTTTTCAGTGCACGACTCTTTCTCCTACAACCTACAGCCTTTATAAAACCTTCCTAAAATCTTATGTTTTTCATATCATTTCCAGCAAGGCTCATATCAGATTCATCTTAATCGGTATATAAATCATAAGATTTTCTAAACTCGAAGCGATTTTATTACGACGATACAATTACAATTTTTTTGAGTTTATAAATGTAGTATATATGATCAAATATATAACTCCCATAAATGGACAAAAAAGGATTTCACTTTAATTCCTTCTAATTCCTTTTTTGTACATTTTGAAATTAGCCAATATCAATTCCTATTCGTTTACTGGGTTTATATATGTATAATGTAATTACGTTCTGGGACTTGAACACAAAATTTCATCCAGTCTTGTTTTGTAATTAAATGAGATAATTGTGCGTTTTTCGTCGAAAAACTATCGGATCTCCATAATCTCGTCGTCTTGTAGCAAGTATAGAATCTTAAAATTTTAATAATCCAATAAATAAATTAACAACATTTTATCAGTATCAAATATTCTTGAAGAATTGTTATAATTACTAAAAGTATTACTACAAGAATCTATTCTTGAGAAAGAAAATCTACACTGAACCATTAATCATATGAATTAAGGAAAAATGATAAACTTATTTGCAATTCAGCCTTTCAGCCATTCAATAAGCGTCACATCAAAAACATAGTACGGCACATAAATTAAGGCATTTGTATAAATGCAAACACTTATTAGTAAGCTCGTATCTCTTACCTTGTGAACATTGTAAAAATGAACAAGTGCGCAATGAATTATACTTCATTATAGATGTTACTATTTACAGTACTGGAAATTTGAAGTTATTTTACAAATTTCTAAACTAAAACGATCGTATATATAACTTTTTTTGAAAAAAAAAAAAAAAAACATGAAATTGAATATGTTTAATAATGTCATTTTGAAATTAATGTATTTTTTTTTTAATTGTTAACAATTTAAGTTTCAATTGTAAGTATAACATGTTAATGTGTTTCGTATCGTACTACCGGAATTCTTACAAAACTATACGTACTAAGATATTTATTACAAAAATATTATATAGAACAAGAATATCAATCTTTATTTAAGGATAACATAGATATATCCAAATGTACTGTTATATTTTGTATTGATATACACTTGTAGATATATATATACTTCTTGTAGATATGCGTCATTGTTATTTACCTACACTATCTGCAGTGGCGTGAGGAAATTACAAGGGAATGATGATAATATCTCTTCATAATTCTATGAATATACAGTGATGAGAAAAAGTTCCGGAACGGTCAAATAACTCAGCGAGATTGCATTTTTCGGAAAAATGTTATATACGAAAGTTTTATGATTTTT